>JAQGAU010004769.1:0-11106 GCA_034698045.1 Paramacrobiotus richtersi | reverse complement strand
GAATGGCTCGAACAGCCATGAAATCCGCCAAATCGCCAGTTAAAACAAAGGATCCAAAGTGATATACAGACAATATGTAATTTACAGAGCAAATCTTGAGCTATTAGCATGTACTAGGTCAGAAGAAATTGGTGGGGTCGCGTATTAAATTTAACAAAGCAAATGTTTAACCACATGCAGTACTGCTTTCAATCAGTAAATCCTCCATGGTATGATGTTAGTGACCATTTGAGGCACTTCCGGGTCAAACGCGCGATTAAAAACGGTTTTACAGTACATAACGCTTATCCATAAAAAAATATTCAAAAAGAAGAAAATTAAAAGTTATTCAGTTCAAAAAAAATTTATCTTTACAAAGATCTTGCCATTCGCGCTCGTCAATGACATAATAATATAGGTCATAATAATATAGGTAATTATTTTGCTTGAACAGTTTTAATCTGCAAAACTCAACAACTCTTCACGTTTTAAAGTGGCATAATATGATAAAACGTTAATGCATTACGAATTATTTACAAGTGGTCTGATGACTCTGGTACCAGTACCAGTAGCAGTAATTTGCCAGCGATCGCAAGAGAGGGGAACGAAAGAATATTATTATACTTTCCTTTAACTTCATTTCTGCCATTGACAAAGTAAAAACTTTTAAGTACTTCACTATAAAATAATATTAAAAACGTTGTTAGTGATGATATCAATAAATTACCGCATTTATCAACGCCAATCGATTTTCGATTTTTTTGGTTCTTCAGCCATAAGCATTTCCCCCCACCCGGTATGCAGCTCCGTGTGTCACAACGATACGTAAAGAAAAATTATTTTTTTCTTTCCAAGTGAGGACCAGAGGACCAGGGTTCGTCATTTGCCACTTGTCAAATTGCGCGTTATTTCTTTGATGTTTTCTCGCTCTAAAATCTTGCAGTACTTACACGAATTTCTTATTTTGCGGATTTTTCCCTTTGTATTTTTGATCAGTTTCATGTTACCTTGTATTCGTGTGTCGCGATCGTGCTCGTATTTATCTTGCAATTGAGGTAAGCTGTCATCGATTCGACTTCGTCTCGTATGGGTAACCGAAGGAACGTTGTGGTGCTTCGTAGAATGTTTCCGTAACGGATGAAGTGGCGGATCAACAATAGTGAACTCTCAGTCATAGAATCTAGATCAGTGCAAAATGTCTTCGATGGCAGGAGCCTCCCGTCGCCTAGCAAGCAGCGCAGGGAAAGCTCATTTGCGTAGACGGCAGCCCGTTTCGAGAGTGGCTGATTTGTCGCCAGAACCAAGAGGACGTCGACGTCGTCGAGAGCGCTATGATTCTCCGCCAGACCTCTCGGGTAGCAATGACGAACTTCCTGACAGATTACAGAAAAAGGTCCGCCAGCCCAGAGCATCATGCGCGATGCCTGAGCATCCCGCACAACCATTGCCAGCTATGCCACCCCCGCTAGCCCTGGCGGATCACTCCGATGATTCGCTTAACGCAGAAGATAAACCCGAGGGTGTCCATTTGGCACATCCACTCCCTGCTGCTGACGCGAGTGGCACATATGGAGCCCAACCAGAGCCCGTGGCAGGACCAGCAGTTGCTCCAGAGCAGACCGCAGGTTCTTCAGATGATCATGTGTATCAAAGATATGTGCCAGAGAACGTCAGTGCAGGACCGTCATCGAGTGATGCCAGCAGTTTCGAAGAAGAAGCACCTACGAGGCATGTTGTTCAATCACTGATTCTTCTGCCGACGAACTCCGATGATAAGAGGCCAGCTCAAGAACGGGCGTTTGTAGTGGATGCCAAAATAGATGTGCCTTTGGGGGATCCGATTATGTCTTCTATGTCTGTCTTAACTAATCCAGTCGCCATGAAGAGTGCTCCTTTTCATCGAATGCGTGCCCAGATCATTTGTAAGTATGAGTAAATGATACTATAAGTACCATGTGAAGTTCTGTAGGAGATGTCAGCTTGAGACAGTTGTATTTCTAAATTTGCTATCGATCCTCAATTTTGGAATTAGTTTACACACTTTTGTAGCGACGAGAGATTGATGTGAAATGGTAGTTGATTTGTTCAAACTTCGGTGTGTGTAACAGGCAGAAGCCATAAATAATGCAGCAGTGTTGGCGCTGGTGGACACTAAATGTCTCCATACAATTTATATTGGTGGCGATTTCCATCTGCAGTGTTGAGTGCGCGAAATGTTATGAAATGCCACCAGGAATTATTTAAAGTTGCTGTGTGGTGCTGTATAGATATGGGGGTCCATCCAGTTTTCCATTTAACTTGGTTGTGCGCCATGTATCGCAGTTATGATGCACACTTTGAAATTGCAGCTGTTTTATTCACGGGATATTTTTTTATAGCGAAAGACCCTACTCTGACCGCTCGTGGAGTCAATCGGGATATATTTGTGTCCTTTGCTCTCGTCCCCCGTAATCTGAATAGAGGGCAGTCCTGCCTGTTGGTGCGGTTCTGCAGTGTTCCTTCGGAAAAACTGGCTGCGGACCATCACCCACCGAATCTGGCAATCGCAATAAACGGAGTGGAAATCATGAAACCGGTAGGTTGTTTCACAATTGTTAACGCAAATCCGCTTCTGATGTTGCAATTTACTAACAGAAAAACGTTAATTATGGGACGATCAAGCATAAGCAGTGGTATCCTCTGGTGGAAATCGAAGCAAAAGATTTACGTGCTGGACAGCATCAGCTATCGATATCATGGACGCTCGAAGGCAACTCTAAATCCAGTGCTGCGCCAGTTGAAAATGTGAGTGTTTGAACACCTTGCAGCCGTACTTGTCACTGATCATCGGAGTAACACTTCGTATGTTTCTTGTGCATGTTTTATAGGAGTATTTCCTCTTTGTTGAAGTGGCGGACCGTACGATGCTTGATATAGTAGTGCAACGAATATTGGGTCGAAAGGCGGCTTTGGATGTTGGAGTGACAAAAGGTGATGCAGTTACAGTTTTTTCACACGTATGAACTAACAGAAATATCTGATGATTTGCGTAGTTTACAAACAAATGGACGATGGCGATACAGCGGGGCATTATCGCAGCATAAGCTTGATTTGTGACGTGGATGATTTAGATAAGCGCGTGATGGGGAGAAAGGCGCACAATACGCTGACTAATACAGACACCGTACTTCGGGACATCGTCGTAAGCATTGAACATGTATTGCTGTTACTCTGTTGGTAAAGATGCGTATTTGTGCTGCGTCAGAATGGCAACGATGTTCAAGCGGAGATCAGTGAGAAAATGGAAGATTTTGAGTACAGCGATACTGGCCCTCGCCTGATCACGAACAAGGGTGAGTGCATTTAAACTGTTGAGAGTCTTGATGACGGAACAGAATCCGCCCCTGCAGATGTGAAAGTAACCGACTGTGGAAAGTTTAGGCTGTGAAGTGTTGAAAGAGAACTCAACCGGTGAAGAAAATGGGAGCGGATACGGCGGAGACTTTAACGACTTGGACGGCTTCAGTCATGCCGCCGTTTATGAAGCTTCCGATGTTTACAAAGACGAGGTATGGCTTTGTGGTACCATATGTCTAGAGGTGTTTTAGCATGGTGTTTTTGTACGTTTCGTTATAGCAGTTTGCTGTGGGATATCATTTGCATTAAACCATATGCATGCTGTGAACTGCCTTATTATGTGATTGGGTCTTGTGAAAGCCTGGTCAGTTCAACTGGCAAAATTTATTGATCGCTACTGAATAATAATATGTGGTCCACTACTAGTAGTATATCGCCGATAATATTCCTGCGGCTTCCGGTTCGCTTTTTAGGTTCGTAATAATCGGTCTTGAAAGTTACATGCGTTGCAAGACTGACACATTGGAATGGTCTGAACAACAGACTTGAACTCGCATCTTTTTAATTTGTCATTGAAGGGAACTGGTTACACTAGATAGTGCTTAACTATATTTCAGGTTGCTTTTCAGACGCCCAATGTATTTGACGAGTTCATCCAGTCACCAAAACCCGAAACTAAAAAGAATCTGCGGTGTGGAAGGAAAACTGATCTGACTTTTGCTTTGTGCAACATGCAGGGATGGAGAAAAAATATGGAGGATTTTAGTACATCAGTGGCACAGATGAGTTATCCTTTTGAAGCCTACTCCTTTTTCGGGGTTTTCGATGGGCACAAGGGAAGTGGCGCTAGCAGTTACTGTTCGGAGCATATGGCCGGTGTGTTAACGGATACTGAAGAGTTTAGCCTGCTTATGAATAGTACAGTGCCTATGGATAACCAAGAAGATCTGATAGTGCGAGGACTAGTGCGTGGATTTTTGCAGGTAACTAGAATTTTTGTTGTTAATTCACGGATGTGTTGTTTCGCTGGCGATAATCACAGAATGCTGCAGATGGACGCTCGAATCCGATTAATGCCGGAAGTATTATCTGGGCACGACCAGTCCGGCTCGACAGCCATATGCGCGCTCTTTACTCCTTCCATGATCTTTCTGGCAAACTGTGGTGACAGTGGCGCGATTATAGTGTCAAAAGGCGGCATAGAAGTGGAAACTCGGAAACACAAGCCGACGGAACGCACGGAAAAAGACAGAATTCGCCGTGCTGGGGGAAAGGTGTCGAATAGGCGAGTGGGAACGTTGGCGGTGTCCAGAGCTTTAGGCGATTTCCAGTACAAATCCTTACCGAACCTGGGGCCTATGGAGCAGCTAGTCAGCCCCGAACCAGATATCTACCCCTGGTTAAGAAGTGCCGACGACGAGTTTATCGTGTTGGCTAGCGATGGAGTGTGGGATGTCATGAGCAGCGAGGACGTGCACCAGTTCGTGCGCTCGTACCTGTTGATTACGGATGATTTGGAGCTGATTTGCGGAGAATTAGCTGAGTGCTGTTTGGAAAAGGTGCGTGTTCTGCCGCACACTTCATCAATTTGTTAGATGTTTTCGGCATTTGTCTTGTATAGCGATCACGGGATAACATCAGTGTTACGATCATCCTCCTTGTTGGTGCAACATCCATTTGCGAACTGGCCCGAGTACAACAGCAGGCTATGTACCAGTGGGCTGAAATAGCTGTTAGAGGTATGGTGACAGTTCGACGTTCAGTGACATTATTAGTGCGTGGGCACTATTTGAGGGATTTGCCTTTCGAGCGATGCGGTACATGATGCCGATGATGATTCGAGCGATATCATGGTATAGTAATAAATCATGGTATGATTTATTATGTAGCCGGTTTCCAGCCGCTTTGTGGCTGGTCTTGTATTGTTATTATTGTGTCGGATGCGTCTTAAATCTCACTATTTTTCAGATCTTATTCCCATAATTGGAGATTCGCCAATCGATCCGGTGACCTTAAGTTTTATGGTCAGTCGGGTTTGCACTCGGAAGGGACAAGACTTTTTCCCCGAAAGCACAATTCTTGCTAGGTACGTTCGAACTCGAGATTTTAAGCCTAGCACCACCCATGCTAGAATTGAACTTGATAGGTTACTGTGTTCGTTTCTTGACCGTCATAGTTCAGTCGCTCGTTAGCGGTGTCTCGGTTCCTGATATTTGGTGTAAATATTCTCAAATACACGAGTTGCAGACAAATCATCGCGGAGCGCGCTTGGGAGACATGGAATCCTGGTAAGCCGTTAATGCAGGGCCCGGCTAATAGACTGCAAGAATTGGATATGGCTATCGTGGAACAATACTTGTGCGTGCAGCCACAAACAGCGATACGAATTCGCAGTGAACGATATGGAGAAGTCTGCAACCGGGACTGCGCACCCTCCGCGCCTGGTTTCACTGTATACAATCTTGGTACGTAAATGTTAGGTTTCGGCGATCAGTGTGGTGTACTGTGTTGTTTTTGTAGAATTGGACTGCCAAACGATAGAAGCCAGTTTTATCGATGATAACATGATTCTGACAGCACTGCGCGAAATTCCTGCGCATGTCGATGACAACATGATTCTGAACGCACTGCCGAAAATCGCTGTGTACAGATTGCTGTACTTTCAGAATGCCGGGGAATCGAAAATCTTTCCAGCAATTGCTTATTTTTTTCTTCCGGTGGACAACGGAACCTTGCGCATCGTTCGGGTACATTCTTACTGGCTGACCACACTGTCTGAAACGCTGGTCCGAATGGCAGCCTGTGATGTCTTCGAGTACAATCGAAACATATATTTAAAACATCACAATATTGTTGTTCCTTTGGATACCACATTCGAAGCCTTGAGGAATCACGATCGGACTATCTCTAAGCATTGCATTTTTGTTTTTTCACTGGAAGAATGATGGTGAATAATATGTTTCGTTTGTGCTCTGTTCGACTGCGTGTACTTATCTGGTGCATTTTATTGTGAGTCTGTACCGTAGCTGGTGTGTTAGTGCTGGTTAATCATAACGCTAATATGACTTAGAAAGGTTATGGATATTCATAACTTATGAAGTCACGGGCAGTTTATTTATACAGGTGCTTGTGTGGTGGATGTGTCTATTAAAACTACAACCGTGTTCGGGAAATCAGAAAGCTGTTTACACAGTGCAGATCTGCTGAACAGAACCAATATTTCTGGTGCAAAAATGAACAAATAAAAAAAACCTGCACAAAAGCTCAACCACACAAAGCAATACAGAGAAAAGGGCTCATAAACAGGAGTAAAAAATGGCGTCCACTGAAAAGAGAAAAGCTACCAGAATGGTTGCTAACAAGTAACAAGTATTCTAAATCAACGAAAATAACGCTTTCGTAGACAATGCTGAAAAACTGAAAAATACTCAGTGAAAAAATGGCACGTTCTGTGACGTAGTTCCCGAAGGACATACTGTATGGCTCAAGATATCATGCGCCTCACTCTTCATCCGATGTATCGGAATCTGCGGGGTGGTGCGGCGGAAAGGGCAGATTTATTTCAATTTCGTCTTGGTTCATGACCTGCGGCGCCAGAAGAATTTCCCCCATTTTCGTCTCCAGCGGGTAATGTGGGTGCATTGCCAGTATCGCGCGCCGAATAAGGGGAATTTTCTTCAGTCGCTCACCAAATCTGAGTACTTCAAAAAACGTGGCGTCGTGAACACACTGCAATTTCACTACGGGGTGCCGCGGCTGGCGGTTATCGCCCTGTCTAATGATGAAGAACGGCACCATGCCCTCACAAACGCCAGCAGATTTCAGGATCGGCATAACTCGCACGAGCTTGGGAGGTTCACTCTAAACCAAAATTGTAATCATAGTATCATCATAATCAAAAAACCAACAAAATCTTGTCTTGGCTAATATTGACCTGATTTGGCGTGTAACAGCTATCCAACGCACAAGTCGGACTTACGTTAGTTTTTTCATTCTCGCTGTCCGTTGAAACTATTTGGGGGTCTTGTTGAATATCCAGCTCCAGTAAAAACGCTCCAGTGTGTGTTCGATCACCTCGTTTTCCTCCACCATGAGGAAGTACGATGTCCTTTCTTTTGCTGGCATAGTCAAAAGTTAGAAGCTGTCTCATTTGATCAAATGTTTGGTCAAGAGGAAAAGCGTCTCCATCATGAAAACGGATAGTGTCCGCAGGATCCAACATCGCCTTTTCTACTAAACGATTGACAAGCTCCTGACCCGTCCGGTCCCAGCTCACGGATGCCCGTGCCATCCTGCCATTTCGCATCCAGAAGAATGCTATAGCCACGTCCGCGTTTGCGTGCTGTCCATCATGGGGGGTCAAACAGTCCACATCTCGAAGCTTTGGAAAGGTGTTGCAAGTTGTGAAGACGTCTGTAAATTCTCTGTCACCCGCAGTTAGCGGGTCTAAAATATCCGTCGAAAGCATTCTATCACCTTTCTGTGTATGAAGTGTGAAAAATTAAAAACCGACAGAAACCCCAGATTGTGAAAATTTGTAAATGCCTGGAGTCCACACTTGATTCTAGTTACTGGCAGTCGTCATAAAATAAAAGAAACGAACTCGCTGTACCGTTGGCACGCTTAATTTTATTGCATCATTGACGAGCTGAACCGTGTGCGGACACTTTGATGCAAAAACGTTTGCGCTGTTGTCACCCACCCAGGGTGGAAATAAGGTCCCCGGATGTAAGTCTGAACCTCAAAAGCATTGATTGCGATTAGTTTTGGATATTGGGAACGGTTCTGAGGCTACGGAACGTTAGGCTCTATATTACCCCAGTTATTTCCGAGTTGGTATCATATAACTGTTGAACAACAACAACGTTTCAAAGTTCTATGTTATATTAGCTGGATAACTGGCCAACAATGACAGTGGTTGACAGTGCTTGTTTGACCTCTGAGCACTGTTGTCGTACGCCTGCAACAAATCCGGCTGAACCTTCCGCAAACCAATATCTCACCGCACAAAAAACTATCTACTCGGCGAAAAGGTTCTTGATGGCGATGGGCCGAAAATACAGTCAATAAAAAGCAAAGACTGTCTGAGAAATTCTAATCAGTCCGCTGGTCACTGTCACATATCTAGTGATGCAATACATGTAGTATTATACCTGCTGTGCCATAATATACAGCTGAACTCAGCAACATTTTACTAATGTTTACAGTCATCTGAGAATTGTGAATGGCAAAACGGGATTTAGTATCACGGAGTATAAAGGTCATAGCATCGTGACAATTTTTCCCGACACCAACAGCTAGAGAGAGTTTCACCCTGTTGAATGCCCGATGGCTGCGGTGATCTGTAAGAGAGTGTTTGGCATTGTCTTTGGTACCGACCCTGAGTGGACGCCAGAATGCGTGCGTTTATTTTTAAAACAATCAAATGTGTCCGTACGACCCTAGTACCATAAAGATAACCGGACCGTGTCACGTTGTCTACATTAGATGAATCCCGTATGACGTATCCACTTTATAGTTGTACGAAACAGTCTGTTACTAGTTTTTAGTCCAAATACACCTTAACATATGACAGCAAGATTAATATGAGGAGAATATAATATACTAGTATAACAATGTCTCTCTGCGTTCGCCATTAGGACAAGCGAGCGAGCAGCAGACCCGTTGTCACAGCATTTCATTTCAGAATATTAAAGAGTTTCGTTTTCCTTTCAAAGTAACGGCTGAAAATCGTGAACTGTGAAAAGTTAGCAGACAAAACTGTGATTACAAGGAGATATTGTTTTAAAGAAGGATAACAGTTTAATTTGCAATTCTAAGTTCAAGACTGTTTGCAGTACTTCTAGAGGTTTTGGCGAAACTTATGACAATTCGTAATTTGTCTATAAAGAGTGACAGCGCAGCGAAAAATTGGTAAATTTTTATTGTGTTATTTTATAGACCATTGTTTAGGCTGTGTTATGTTTCCAATAGCTCCTTAGCATATAATTTTAAAAGTGAAAATTGTCTACCGAGGGGAAGCAAAGGTCTTCTACGCTCAGCCAAAAAAGGTAAAAATTTTAAATATTGAGTTAACTTAAAAACCAATATTAGGTATATACCTTTCAGTCTAGGTACATGCACGCGTCAAGGCTGCACTAAGCAGACCGAAGCAAAAAAAGCAGAAGTCTGCTGCCTAGCAGTAGCATTCCACTGTTAAAGTGATTATTGGTGATGTTTAGATGTTAACCTTTCATTGCTCCTGTATAAATGGCGTTTTTCATCAAAGAGTACTAATATGCGATACCAGCATTTATGGATCGTGACTTCAGTGAATTATGCGAAGAATTCGCTTTCCTGCAAGAACATATGCCGTGCTAAACAGAACCGCTTTTTCAAAATGACGCTGGAGACCTAGTAATGCCTACTGGAAATTTTAAAGCGCCAAAGCTATAGTAGAAGTGACCTTTTCAATGTTTTTTTCAAGTTTTTGGTTCTTAATTGGTAAAAGTGCCAGAAGGAATACAAAACAATTAAAAAAACGTGACAGCAAGTTCGTGCTTTGAAAGATCCGCCGGCAGCGTTCTTGCATCAATTGGCGTAACGCAGCGCGCAAGGAACCTTAACTTTTTCATAAGTTCTGTTATTCAGGCAGCCAGTCTAAAGGCCAATTCAGTGTCTCTCAAGATTGTATTAAATGAGACGAGCAGCCGGTTTAGGCTGCCTGAATACTTTTTCGGGCACACGGAAAAAATGGGCAACGGGAGCTTGCTCGACTCTCGCCTGCCCATTTACCCGAACTGCTGTGCGCTCATAGTCTAACTGGCCGGAAGTCTCCCATTCATGCATTGACATCATACCGCATAGGGACAGGAGATATCCATAGCCGGCTGCCATCTATATAGCAAGCCGATAACTGGTTTATGGCAAACCGACATTATATGCATGGCAATCCGTATTATGATCATGGCAAGCGGATGTTTCAAGCCGATCGGCAACAGCCGATTTATCGAGTGATTTTTTTACGGCAATAATAATCATGTAACTGCTGACAGGAATTAGGAAAATTTTTGTACACTGCGCAAACGCCTTGTGATGATATCTGTGAACTCATCTGAAATACATATAGTATATAGCCAGCTGCAAAGATAATAAATATAAACGAATGGATTATACTAATAATTAGTACTCTGCTTGAGAAGAAATTAATAAGTATACTGAATTATGTATATATAGTATTAAACACTACCTACGCTGCTGGGTTGGAAAAAGTTTCCGTTGCACTCAAATTTGTTGAGTAAGGTATACTTTAATTTCTGTATGTCTAATTTATTTATATGTTATGTTAGATATAATTTTCATGCTAATGTATATTTTTAATATGTGTATTTATTCAGGAGCTGTTTTAAATTAATCAGAATAAAGTAAAGCGGCAATTTGTAAGTTCATATGAATAAATTATTCTGCGTATACATGTATTGTACGTATCTGCACGTATCGCAGTCTATATGTATCTCTGACGCAGTAGCGGTCAGCCTTCACGTATTGGTCTGTGTACCTCGGGCTTGCTCGAAAAGGGAGCACTGCCGCTCTCTCGGCAGCATGAAATGGATATCGAGCATGCCCGAAATCCTTTTTTTGGGGAAACAAGAGCAGTGCACTCTTACTGTCTCGGGATACTTTTTGGGCAGCCCAAGATCATGTGCGCTCGTGGTCTCGCTGCCCGTCAGCCCGTTGGCCCAAAATCCAGGATCTTGAGAGGCACTGAATCGACCTTAAGGTGGCGTTACAATAGACCAACGGGTATTTCTG
>JAQGAU010004768.1:0-11110 GCA_034698045.1 Paramacrobiotus richtersi | reverse complement strand
GTTTCGTAATTGCTCTTTTCCATTGTCAGGAGGTCATTAATGAAGATCGTAAACAGTATTGGACCCAGGATGGTGCCGCAGTTGCACCCCAGGATGATGTTGCAGTATGCACGCTTGTTAAGCCGCAGTCTTACAGGTTTATAGATCTGTGTATAGTGGGCACACAAAACAAACTCGTAGCGCCTTTTTTACCATAGTATATATTACAAGAAACACCTTCGGCTGCCGCCTCAGGGTTTCTTGTGATCAGTGTTCAGAACTGATTTGAAAAATTTTACTCCTTCAAAAAGCAAATTTTCGATCAGATCCATCACTGCGAGCGCGTTAGGTTTTCGGACTCTTGATTGAATGTACCTGGCTATTTAAAGTATGTAATGCGTTAGTTCCGCTCGATTTCTACATCCTTGGACGCTGAGGTTATAGTTTGGTTTCTTGGGATTGTTCTTGATTGTTTGTTCTTAATTAGGCGAACTGCATATCTTTAGTACTCTCCTGAAACCGACAAAATCGCTCGGACGGTAAAAAACAAAAACTTTGCATGGCGCAAGTTTTGCCCACCCCAGAAATTTTGTTCTCCGCGTACACTGGTCTAAGGTCATTTAGACATTTTTCTGCTTGGCGGGAGCAGTGAGCAGTTGTTTTTCGCCAGACTGCTTGACACTCTTGCCATTAGAAACTAACTGCTTACAGAGCTCCGGCGGCAGAAGTGTCCGGTTGATACGGATTTCCTTGTTTTTAAGAACTCAGGCAAAAAAGTCGAAATGACCTTTAAGTTGTTCTCCCTGGAATTTCCGTTCTCCGGGCGGATCAGCCAATTCACAAGAAAAATGTGTGCGCCGGGCACTTTTGCCATTAGGTCCAGGTTTAATTGGTCATACAGCACGTTTTAACGAGATTCATTTATTCCCTAACCTTTTGAAGGGGGCAGTGGGAAAGTTATTCGGTGTTTTGTTCTGCTCACTGCAGCTCACGTGAGAAATACCAAAACATGAGAATCTCAGCAGATTACAGGGTTTGCTAAACATTGTATAATCATTTTAAATGCATATTCAGTTAGCAGTTCATGTACGCAGTAAAATCTGTCAGAGCATTAATAACTTAAAACCAAAAACAGCGCATGCTTTCGAGATTTTAAAGGGACAGTTCAGTAACAGCGGCGCAGTCACCGGTAAATTCAGTGACTGCACGGCACCGACCACCACCATGTTGCGATGTTGTCGGTTCCAAATCTTCGCGCATTCTGCCGTTCAGCATAGGCAAATTTAACTCAACGGAGCGGGAGGGGCACTGTAAATCCGGGAACCCAGAAACCCAAAGGGAAGCTAATAGATTTATTAATCTAAACAGCTTTAACAGCCAAGTAAACAGCCAACGGAATATTTTGTCAACGAATACTGGAAAATTAATGCAAAAAATGTTATCTTTCGTTTATTTTCTCAGCTCAAAGCGGAACAGTAACCGAAATCTTTCTGACCGGTAGTTTTGCTGGTTTCCGGCTGCCCGCCCCGGTATTTCCGGTACTTTCATTCTCTTATTTTTGGTCACCGCTGCCACCCGGGAAACCTGACCTGCGCAACCGAGCTACGCAGCAGATTTTACAAACGAACAACTGTACTGCAGTGTTCTAAAAGATATGGTTTGCCGTTGTCATTGTGTCGGAATGCTTTCGTTGTCCTTTTTCAGCGCTAATCATATAGCGTCCGAACCCCGGTATCAATTAAACATTAAAAAACCGATGCCGTAGCTGAAGATTTCGGTTTTAATATTGTTGCTCTTTCATTTTGCTTTAGACGTGCCACGTTCGGTACCGAAGCAAAGTATCCCGTTTTGATATTATTGTTGTTTGTTTAAATTACGAGAATAAACTATCGGGTTAGGTCAATTTTGCGCTATCTGTTCTGTCCGGTGAAGAATCTTACTGGCAAGACCGCAGCGGAAGAAACTGGTGTGTACGTTTTACAGGTTAGTCTACAGTATACCAAAGCTATCGTCGGGACTAGTACAACTGTACAGGTTATTTTCTGTAGTTGTAATTGCTTCCGCGATTTCTTGATTACTTACATAAATCTGGTCGTAGCAACGCTTGATAATGTTTGGTTGTATTACGTATGGTATGTGTGAGGCACGAAAATCTGTTTTTTCTCTGCCCTGTACTGCCCGTGGGTGTCGTTCAAAATCAAATGTCATGTGCAACCGTTTTGAGCTATGCTCTATCCGATGGCATAATCTATTCGAGCGGGGATTGTTTGGTTTGGAAGATTTCGTGATCCCGGGACGGAGTTCCGTAATAGGAACTAGAACTAGATAGCCGTCTGCTCCAAATATATGACTGCCATTAGAGTGCCATACTATTTACGAATGCCTCATCTGTTACTTGTTTCAGATTGCTACATTTGTTGGCTAAAGTAGTTTAAAACAATCGCGTTAGATTTCGGCTTGCATATTCCCTAAACCAAGCGCTGAACCTCACGCGACTCTCACTAGCCCGCTTGCTCGGAAGGGTGTTGAAAACAGTCGGCTGTGTCGAGCAAATAATTTAAATGAGTTACCAAATGCTTCCATAGTACGGTAGCACAGGCTTCCTACATTCCGCGTCCGGTTATGGCGGTGATGCCGGTCAAGTCGTAATTCTGGTAGTTACATTGCATTGCTATTATGACGTGAATGTTTCATGTACCGAAGCAGTCACTATCGCTTACTCACAGCGTATGCTTTGTGCAAACCGACCCTTGCAGACCTTCCCGTCGCTATCTTTAACTTATTTCACCAGTCAGCAGTGGACTGTACAATGTTTCGGATTATTTACGGGGATTATGTGTACCGCCGTCTAGTCAACTATGACTCTTGGACTGACTGTGTTAGGGGTTCTATGCACTTGTGGTCAGTTGGGGCTGAGTGCCAATGGGTGTCGGTGCTGGCAGGACACTGCGAGTTGATCTATTATAGCAGTGGCTCCTGGGAGAATGCCGACTCGTTGGCGGCAGCGATGGTCGAAGGGTGCTGTCAGCAGCTGGTGTTAAAGCAATGCACGATATTTGAATGTTGCGAAGATAGCTGCCGTTCTGATCTTCGTTTCAGCGGATCCTTGCACGCCGATTCAGTGCAGCAGGATCTGTGTCGGCTGGTGGAGAGCCAGCTGCCAGCTGTTAATGTCAAGCGAATGACCAAGTGGGTGTCGCACGCTGTGCACTACCAGCTGCCGGCTAGCCAAATTTCTGAGGTAGGGTTCCGACAGCGTCTGTAGTTGATCGTATATGCAGCGTCAGCACTGTCGCGATCGTTTGCAGGATCTGGCCGAGTTCAGATCCGCGAAAAGGCAACGTGTATGCGGGCCGCCAGTGGACATAGACAACCCAGCCGGCGCTTGTGATGTTGCCAAGCTCTCCCGCCTCGCCCAGTACGCGCTCAGTCGTCACGTTCCGCAGCCGAATTTGTTCCGCGTGCTGCCTTTCGCCAATGACGTTTAATGCCAGCTGCCGTCGCTGGCCAGATGAACTTTTCCAGCTTGCTCTCTGTGCCGATAGATCGCGCATTTGCATCGGCTGAGTCCGGTCGCCGGTTGCGGTAAAACTTTGACCAAAGTGTCTTGGCATATAGCTTTGTAGTAGTGTTTCCGTACATACAGAATCTAACTTTTATCCTCATTATATGATAAGATATCACATGATAATTTTGAAGATGCATCGCTGTTTATAACATTGACTGTTTAACAATACTCATAGTTTACAAAATCAAACGCTGCACTTCACAAACCCTTCCAACCGGATGTTGAAGTCGCAGCATACTGGGTTATCCGCTCTTATGACTTGCTGTTACCGATACGTTTACACCAGGACTTACGTACAATACTGTATCTGTCCACATATACATAGCAGTAATATTCTGTTACAATGCGAGCATTTTTAACGTAGTAGTTCCGCTAATTCATGTTACTTACAAGCAGATTACCTGACGCCTCATATAATAGTCATATTCGCAAAAATGGGTGATGGGTCAGCAAGATTACGATCTTGATCTAATTCCCACAGACCGCTATGTATTAAAACTTACGTATTAAAATCTGTAAAAATTCCGAACTATTCACCGTTCATAACCTCGCCGCAACAAAAAATACCTTGTAATCAGTACGAATAGTACTATGTATGTGTCTTCGCACTTGATTTTGTGTCGGCGGCTTTTGCTCGATAAATAACTTATTTAATAGTACTACATTTCAGAATAATTCTCGTATTTGTGCGAATATGAAGCGTCGGGTAATCTGCCTGCTAGTCTGTTACCTCGAGCAGTGTCTTTCACTGATTGTAAAGGAAGTTAAGACGCATCATTTCCTAACAAAAAACACCTTCGGTTGCCGCCTCACGGTTTCATGTGATCACTGATCACAGTTTGCATATTATAATATTGGAAGATATTTATCGATCGAAGCGGAGCCAAGGTCCTCTATACTCAACTCAAATGGATTTCGATGCCGTCCGTCATTTGTCGGTCTCTCGGTCGGTCGTTATTATTTTTTTATCATTTATTGATCTAATAGATATAATTATTATTAGCTTATTAAAATATTATTATTATATTATAATGGAATTTTTGCCTCCGGTCAAATGGTCGGTACTGCATCCAAGTATTCCGTTTTGAGTATTACTGTCAGTTCGTTCTGTTACCGGTCAGATGGTCGGTACTGCATCCAATAATAACGTTTTGAATATTGCTGTTACTTCGATCTGCTTCCGGTCAGATAGTCGGTATGTACCGCATCCAAGAATCCCGTTTAAAATATTGCTGTTAGTTCGCTCTGTTTCCGCAATTTTCTGGTCAGATGGTCGGTACTGCCTCCAAGTATCCCGTTTTGAATATTGCTGTTAGTTTGCTGGTTGTATTGAGATGAATCATTGTAGTTCAATAACGTAAGTGGTACTGATGGTAGTATATCTTAGCTTGTTGTGACGGGTTAGAGCTTTTGCACGCTGATCTTGTTTGTTTTAGTGTAATGGGCGTTACGTTCGTTTTTGGGCGTTGGGGTTTTTAGGCGTTTTCGCTCAAACGTTGGTTTTTCCTTTTGCGATTTGAAAGATGGTAAATGCCGGTTACTGGATGGTACATTACTTACACAGTTTACAGTTTCAGTTAATTTTTCTCCAAGCAACGATATACATATCACGGTTTAGTTTACGGTAAGTATCTTTGCGGTAAGAATTACCACTAAGCGCGATTTGAAAGGATGCACACTGTGCCGGGTCAGACTTTTTTTGAATAAAAAGATCATGTGACAACATTTTCGACTATGCCGACTTAGTGGTGTTGTCGGTTTTTGTGATTTGATTTCGTTGTTTTGGTTTTTTGACTCCGGGGTCCATATAATAAATCTTTGATTGATGTATATTTATTATATATATAAATTTATATATATGTTACATTTTTATTTTTTCTCATTCCCATTACAATACGTAGACTAATTAACACCACCATTAATTAACACAACAACACAACCAGAAATATAGGCAGACATTCTGCCTCTTTCACGAATAACCGAAAAAATCTGGTCTAAATTAGCCGATGGAGGGGCTGTCCACAAAACAGCCGTAGCGTTCGCCCTCTGCAGCTCGATACTTATACGTTGGTGTATATACTCTTTCGTTCGCTTCTTCACCTGCTCCTGGCAAATTTTCCTGGCTAAGGTGGACATGAGCCGGTGCGCTTTCTAGGGTTTCAAAGACCAGCGGGCAGAACAGATATTCGTTCGCGATGTTCTGATACTTTACCACCTTTCCACGTTCTGCATGCAACGCTGCCGTGCCGGCTTGTTTCGACGCAGCGGGCAGATAGGACAACGCGACGGTGCATCGGCGAGTTGCGTCCCACGTCAGCATCTTCCCCCGCTCACAAGGCGCGAGAGCGACACCATCTGGTCTTATGCAGTCAGTCCTGGATATGCCTGATTGTTCCAGTTCGGTTTCGTATCCGACTGACGCAAATGTCCGCTTGACTACGTTGTTGAGTGTGTCATGGGCTTTCTTCCTGCTGCACTTTTCTTGCAGCTCAGGGCATGGTATCCTCGTTCATCGGCACGCTGACCGCAAGGATGCGCGATGATCACAGGTGCTCCGAGTGCCACCGCTATTTCTAAAGCTGAATTGTTCAGTCGATTGCCCAGAGTGGTTGCAGGCAAAGCCTGTAACCATGCCCCCGACTCCTTCGCGGAAGCGGTCAACAATCTTTCCTGGCTGGAGATGTCGTTTCGATGGACTTCCTGTAGGCGGGACACAGTTTTATTGATCATTGGTTTGTCCCAAGCCTTCCGGACAGATGTCCGGACGCCCAGCGGTGCGTCACACTGGATCACTTCGCTGTCACACTTTGAGTCAGCACCGCCATAAGTAAACGTAGACCCGTCTAGAACGGTCCCGAACCGTCCCGTACGATCCAGTGCCGTCTCGACCCATCTCGTACGATCGCGATGCGTCTGGAGCCGTCAGCCGGCTTCCACCAAGGGGTATATAAGCCACGATCCGTGACCAGCCGGAGTTAGTCACAGGCAACCAAGCCTCAAGCAACTAGCTACGCAACCAGTGATCAATGGGCAGTATAAGTCAATAAAGTCATGAGCATCCCTGTTTCCGGTTCGTTGTAGATTATAGTCATAGGCTCCCATATGCACACATTAAGTAGGACTCATTAGCCTCACAGTTGTGACACCGCACCATTCTGATATAGCTTCACTGCAGTAGGCATCAGGTTGGCAGCCAGTGATCTCGGACGTTAGTGCAGCCACAGAGTAAGCACTGGCCAAAAGGGCAAGCTTCTCAACGCTTCAAATGCCGAGTCCACCTTTGGATCCTGGAAGTGATGCTTGCATCCACGTGGAATCCGAGAAAGTCGAATTGGTGATAGACAGCAAGCTGGACCAGATGGCGTTGTCGTACTGCAGGAGGAGGTCTTTTTGCAAGTAACAACGGCTAGTCCTCTGCTTGTATGTAACTCGTCCAGGACCCATACTACACCGTAACAGGAACAATGCCTGATGTGCCGGGATCAGCTTTAGTCGGTCGGCCATGCGTGTGGCGGCATCTGTTGCACCGGTGATGGCTTCCGGTACCGCAGTATCGTGCAGTGGCTATCCTATATACGAAAGCTTGCCCAGAGCTGGGCATTCTAATGTAAGAAACACGTCCAGAAAACCGTCGTAGACTTTCTGGCGGTCATCGTGTGTACGCCCAACAAAGACTAGCTCACATTTACCGATGTTAACTCAGCAACACCCACCGATGCCAGTTTGGCACCATCGCGCCACTGTTTTTTTTGCGACCGTTAGAGCTTAAGAATGATATCTTTTGTGACTGAAGTATTAAATAGAAGCATTGAGAAGTAGTTTTAATACCTTGCAGTAAAAATACCATGCAGTTATGGGAGCTACAGTATCTTTCTGAGAGAGCACCAAAGTTGGCCAACTTGAGGCGTTGAGGGCTGTTTTGCTCTGCTATGAGCAACGATATAATTTCAGGATAAAACATACAGAATCTCCACATGGAACTTTATTATAAAACGCCTCATAATTACCAAAACAACCAATCTGCCAGAAGCTACGATCATCCAAAAATTTTGTTGCCAAATTCGCATCGGTGGGCATGAAGCATTTTAATTAATTTCTGTTCGATTTTGTAATAAAACACCATGCATTTTAGAGCATCACCACAACGTACTGTCCGATGCAGTTTTTTCGAGGCTATCTGCTAGCGCTGTTCAAGTGGTCATCAGAATGACCACTGGTCAGCGAGACCGGGGACCATCGGAAACTACTGAGTCACCATTTGTCCCTTGTGCGTGATGTATCTTGCTGCATTGCTTACGGAGGAAAGCCTATCTTGACCGCTAACAACGGTTTCCGGCTTTACGTAGTACATCTCTGATTTCAGCTATACCGGTGTAATTCACACTGGACGTGACGTATCTAATCCTTTCGCGCTGGGTTTCGGACCGTTTTCGATAACCATGACGGCGCAAGCGTTTATCCCATATAGGAATGCTCCCGTAAATGATCAACGAAGCAGCTTTGCCTGTTTCTTGGTTATTTAAAGGAACCATAGATCAGTTAAGATAAAAAGGCTTACTATGGAGAAGATTATTACAATACAGAGCACTATAAAATATCCCGGTATTCCAGTAGTGGCCAGTTTTGAAGTCTACGAAGCGAAAAACGACTCCCTGTTGTGTTTTCTATACTGGGTAGGTCATCTGGGCAGGGTCTAAAACATGGGCATGGCCCCTGCCCATGGGCATGCCCAACGGGCATGGTCACCGAAAAACATGGGTTGACCAAAGTCTAAAACCTGGTCATGCTTTGGCTAAAAACTGGCCATGGTCACCCAATGCAGAACTAACATAAAACTGTATCGTATGCTCGCCAGTTCAAAACTACGTACACAAATAGGAGTTAAACTGTTTGAATCAGGTTATGTGAGTGAAGTGAAGACAGCAGAAAATTATCTACATTACAGCCAGGTATAGTCTGCACTCACACACACAAACAATTCAATCGGCATTTAAGGTACGGTGCATCCTGGCACATTTTGATTTACCAGTCCCGTCTACGACGTGACAGTTATGAAATGCATTATTATTTTAGGTTTTCAAAGCACGATGCACCAACAATAAGACAGAAACTAAGCTCCTACGGCACCACTACAGATGTCTCTGTGTCAGAATAAAACTTCCAGTGCTGTAGTATGCTAACAAGAAGTTGAAGCCGAGACAAGCGAAATCACTAGTGGTAACCAGTGCATTCCTTAGCGTTTACTCATTGACATTCTATGCACCCTTTGAATGAGCTTAGTCAGTGCATGAAAAGACAGCACGTACGAGCATAAAATCTCTTATCTGTGGCGACTGCCTGCAACAAAACAACACAGAGAGTTACACAGTGTAGGCTGTAGTAAGTAACCCAGCCGAAAAATTTGTATCGCAGTGCAAGACCAAAAAACCGTTTTGCTTTCTCAACAGGCTGACTGCATTCATGTATAATTATGGCGGGTAGCGGGCTCCATGTAGGTTCCTTTGTGCCGGCTGTGCGCATGAAGCTCTTGCCAGTTCATCATCAACATCTCCAGAAGATTTTTGGTATCAAAATTAACTAAATTCATCAAGGAAAATGTTGTTTGATGTATGAGGAGAAAGGTCTGCTAGAACACCTCTGCAGCGTCCGTTAACGCATAGCAAACAATTTATTTTGCTAAAGCTACATAGCTGCTGTTATTACTTTATGATTTTTAGCAGAAATACTTTATTATTCTCCACTGCAATGCTTGTGCTTTTTGGTTTCATTCTGTTGCTGTTGCTTAATCCCAGCTGCTACAACTAATTTTACAATGTAAAAGTACGGCACGTCGCACAAGCCTTCGTGTTTTGTTCGGATGACGAAAGCCTGTTTATTCCGGAAGCGCTCTGTTCATTAATTTTTGTCATTCTTTATACCTGTGCACTAGAACAAATCGCGGCCTTGGGACAATTTTGTCGTTCCTCTTGTTCTGCTATCCCGGAAGCGGTTATGTCACTTAGTGCGCGCTACACACTCGGCAGATTTAATATTATGGGTTATGTAAAATTGAAAGTGGGTTATAGAGAACGGTAAATACCTGATTATGTCGGCTGTTTCTGCTGTAAATGTTCACGTAATAAACATTCAAGTAGTGGTGAATAAGCGGGCACCACACAACATTCTGCGCTGTTTCTGCCTTGAATGACCATGGCCAGTTTTTAGTCAGGCATGACCACGTTTTAGATTCTGGGTAACCCAGGTTTTTCGGTGACCATGCCCGTTGGGCATGCCCATGGGCAGGGGCCATGCCCATGTTTTAGACCCTGCCGGTCATCTGAACTTACACAATGTCGGAAACATGCTTTTGACCTCAAGAAAGGCGGGGGGAGTCGACGGTCTTCGTCCTCAGCACCTAAAAGACATGCTAAATCACAAAGATGCCGAAGAGTCTTCCCTATGCGCCGCTCTAACAAAGCTATGTAATTTCCTGCTGTCCGGGAAGACGCCTAACGACCACCGACCGCTGTTGTTTGGAGCTAATTTAATTGCTTTGCGGAAAAAGGATGGTGGAGTACGCCCCATTGCCATCGGTCTGTTTTATCGTCGCCTGACAGCCAAAGCGGCAGTTTTTAAATGTGGTAGAAAGGGAGAGGAGATGTTTCGTCCCGAGCAGGTCGGTTGTGGAGTGAGAGGGGGGGCGGAAGCCGTGGTGCATGCCGCACGTTCTTATGTGGATCAAAAACATGACAGTATACGCGTTTTATTTAAAGTGGATTTTCGGAATGCCTTCAATACTGTTAGACGAGATGTTGTGCTGAGGGAGGTGAAGGACAATTTCCCTGAACTTTATCCGTTTCTGTGGAGCTCCTACGCCGAACCCTCAATTCTATCGTGTGGTGATGGGCACCGGTTGTTATCTTCTGCTGGAATTCAGCAGGGGGATCCCCTCGGCCCCTTTTTGTATTGCCTCGCTACCCAACCATTGGTAACTGGTCTACAGTCTGAGTTAGGGGTGTGGTTTCTCGACGACGGTGCTTTGGCTGGAACAGTGGAGCAAGTGGAAAACGATGTAGCGTTTATTACCCGCACTGCAGCATCATTAGGTCTGGAACTGAATGCATCGAAATGCGAGATGTTTATCCTCGGCGGAACCGATAAAGAACGCGACGATGCAGTTACCAGGCTCCATGCAGTTGCCCCCGGTGCAGTTGTACTGGAGCCTGAAACGGTGACTCTGCTTGGCGCACCATTGACAGACGAAGCTTTAACTTTATGTCTAGAGAAGAAAATTGCCGTTCTGAAAATCCTTCTAGGTCGCCTTATGATTATATCAGCCCACCATGCATTCTTCCTCCTCCGACACTGCCTTGCCATTCCCAAGCTGCAGTACGTATTGCGGTGCAGTCCATGCTGGAAAGCGCCGGAGGTTTTGGACCAGATAGATGACTTGATCCGTGTGGCATTGGAAACGATAACCAACACCCGGCTGGAGGGAGCAACATACACACAAGCAACTCTACCAGTGTCGCGCGGTGGTCTCGGCGTACGTCGGACGAAGGCGTTGGCATCTTCAGCCTTTTT
>JAQGAU010004767.1:0-11112 GCA_034698045.1 Paramacrobiotus richtersi | reverse complement strand
AAGGGGTTATGGGGGCTGTCACCCCCTAGGGGCTGTACACCCCCAGGGGTGAGCATTAGCTCGCCACGCTTCCGGTGGTTCCAGCGCTTATCTTCTAATATAAACCAAAAATAACAGCTGAACTACTGTAGGAATATGAACTGAAACATGATGCTCCAACCACGACTATAAAATAAAAATAACAGTTCAAGCAAGAATTCTAACCAAGAATAATAGTTAAACTAAGAATATAAGCAAAGAACACAATTTATTGTAAGAATAACAGGAAACTGTTATTTTTATTTTACTATCGTACCGTACACAACTGACGAGTCGTTTATGGTACGGAACATCCAGGTACGATTTAGGTGGGTACGTAGTGTCTGGGTACGAATTAAGCCGGTACCAAATTTTTTGGTACGAATTGTCGGGACGCAAAATGGGCACAGATAATAAATCTGTCGGACTCTAACAACTATGCCGAGTGACTGCTGATCTCGGCGCTGCAGCCAACTGATTTGTCTGCATATTTGTTAATTTATCTGCACACATATTTCCGATTGGTAATCCGCACCAACGAGCGAAGTATGCGAACCTTGCAGTTTGCATGTTTATCACCGATAAAATAAATTTTTTTGGTACAGTGCAAAGTACAGTGTAATCCCATAAAATACAGTCTAAAGTTGATATCTTTGATCATGATCATGACTACCCCTGGTCCTGCGAATACGGTACACACATAAAGACTCCGTAATGCAGTCAGTAGAACTTTTTTTTGGCAAGAACCAGATACAAATGACATGCTAAAAAATTGCAAAAAAAACATTGTTCCAACTGAGACGAAGAAAGGCAACAGCAAAACCCAGCTCTGATTTTCGGGGAAAACTCGAAGAGGCCCTAATTTCCATGCTTCAAATTTGTGACAAGATATCTTTCAGTTTAAACAGCCATTTTCACGTTTCACTGATGTAGACATGTACAGAGACACTTGCCAGAAACTGATCTTGACTGTTTAACATTAAATTTTTATGTTTCGATGCAGATCAAGTAAAGACATATCTGCGGTAGTAATCAATAACAATGCAGTAAACAAACCAGAAGAACGGAAGTCCGAGAACCAGATTCTGCTTTACTAAAACATCCTATCTCATAAAACAATACTGTAACATCATGAAAAGTTACAAATTAAAATTTCGTTCTTTTACGACACTTTCAGGACTGCATGCAGTTTATATTAAGCCATAAAATTAATCACTTTGCACATAAATAGCACGTAACAAACGGCACAACGGTACTTGTTCTTTACGCCGTTCTGTTCAGTAGTTGTTTACCAGACAAGAAGAAGACGAGATTGGATCAAGGCAGCCTTTACCGACAGTGCTTTTAAGGCCAAGCTGAAGGATTTAACAGCACCCAACAGAGCATCCAAACGATATCGTTATGGGCCATACACCATCGGAAGCATCACGCCAGGATGGTGACAATGTGGTCGGACGAACTGAAAGAGGGTACACTTCATCCTGCGCTGTATACCATTGTTCGGCAAAACGTACGCGAAAAACTGTTGAATTTTCTTTTTACAGCCAAAGATTCTGGAAGGAAATTGACCCTGCTCTATTTCGCCAGTGATGTTATTCAAAACATGCGCAAGAAGGGGTCTGAATTCCATGGTGAATTTCGGAATGCACTCCCAAAACGATAGAATCTGCCCTCAAGACCGCTAAAGCGTGAGTGTTTGGCTGGAACTTTTAATGGTCCAAATATTGTAGACATCCTTCCGCAGGGTGAGAGACGAAAAAGTTGCCAGAAGATTCTCACGCTTGGTGGGAATATGGCGTGAAAGAGGCATCTTCGAGGAGCCGTTTACGGTGAAGCTCTGTGAAATCATGGTAAGAAATGTAGTACTCCAGGCTTAACTGCAAACCTTTATCTTTTATTTTTTCTGTTCTTTTGGTACTTTACCCATATTAAAGAAATGGAGCAGCCATATTAACGAAATCATTACCTCTGCAGTTTTTGTTATAATTTCCTCCGGTTTACCTCGTAGTAAATGTCGTCGTTTAAACTGAATGATTCAGCAGTTGTTTGTAGCAGGGACAGGCTCAGCTTCACCCGACGACACCCGTTAAACCAGTGATATCTCCAGTAAAACCACCGACAGCGGAACTCGATTCTCCACCCAGTTATGGAGCCAAAACGTCCTCGGCGGAACCTACCTCGGTGCCGCAACGTATTAAGATTGATGTGGATTTCCAGGCGTTTGCTGCAAAGAAAACGGAACCCTCACGCGCACCGGAACCGTTGGATAGCGACGACGAAGAATATGAAGAAGGGAAGCTGCCAGGAGAAGAAGATACTCCGAAGGTTTATTTGATTGGTTTATATGCATTCGTTCCTTCCATTATTCATCATGCACTGTTCGCATTGCAGTTGGAAACTCTGTTGAGGTTGATTCAGAAGCTTCAAAATGCTCCATCGGCTAATGCCGATGGAGCCCATGCCGATGCCCATGTCCTCAATACGGTCCACATTCTGCAGATGTTATTCAGCCGCGATAAAGTTTTGCCAAAAACCTGTAAGCTGTAATTTCCTTTAGACCTTCAGTACATCCATCGCGTCCACGGCGTTGTTACTATTCTCCGCGCTTTACCTTGGTGTAACCCTGTTGCCGCATTTACCATAACAATTATCGTATCAAAAAGCGTTAGGGGCCCAACATGCGCATTCACAAACAGTGCTGTCGCTGCTAATTGTTTATTTGTCGTTGTTTTTGCACACAACAACATTTTCTTCGTTTTTGAACATTTTTGGGACGTACATATGTTCAAGTCAGCCGTTGCGCATTTCTGACTGTTTGTGTTTGTGTTTTTTTAATGTGTGATTGTAAATTTGTATATTACTGAATAGTGTAACACATACGATATGTAAAGCGGGGGAAAAACTAAATTCCACATACATGAAACTGGATTTCTGACTGCTGATAGCGCGCTTATATAGTGACGTAACTAACAAACTGTTTACAAAATATTAATCTTCTCCATGCTCAAATGCACTATCGGTACAGCTGCGACGGAATTAGAAACATTTCTGGTTTTCTCGGTGAAGAAATTGTTAGCAGGGGTAGTCTTCGAAGTTCATCTCCTTCGTGCGAGTATTTGTTACTTCATGTTTTTGTCTTTTTTTAGGGGCTCGTGACCTCACGACGTATCGATGATAGGGATCTTTTAATTTTCTAAGGGATGATGTAAACCAAACATCGCATGTTTACCGGTCACTTGCATTGTATCCAAAATCCAAAATGGGAACTACAGTGGAAATGCACCTCTCTTGGTTTCTAACACACTTGTGCATGTCATGCCGTGCATGTCATATAACGAAAGAACACGGACGTTCATTTCGAGCAGAACAGTGTAAAAATATCATTTGAAAGCAGCTGCGCTGACAGGATAGCGAAGCTTATATCTGTGCATGCACTGGAAACTATGGACATTTCCGGTGTACAGATAAGTACTGTGCTGTAACACCGACTGTACAGTGCTAACAACTTGTCCCAAATAAAGCTGCTCGCTGTGGTAAAAGTATGACGCGGGACTTGCCAACTCCCATTGTTTACGGTTGTGGCGGATCATTCCCACAATCGTAAGTGTTTCTACCATACCGCCATACCGCTAAAATTTCTATGCTGTAGCCGCCCGACCAACTACATCCGGGTTTGGCATCTGCCTTACACACTGAACCCGGATACAGTATGCGGTAGGGCACACTTTCGCGCGAGTTGGTCTGGCGGCTACAGTAAGTTTCTACCATACCGCTAAAATGATGTTCAATGCTGGTTTTGTTTTACCTGACCGCATGAATACGCTTTCACTGTATGTCTTATCTAGGATCTGTCACGCTGACCTGTGATTCGCGCTGTAGAGCTACGACGTACAAGTCAATTTCAGATTAAGTAATCACTGTGAACAGCGAGCGCAGGAACACATTATTGGGGTACTGGGGGTGAACGCTGCCATGCTGTAAGATCCAGACCAAGAAAACTCATTCTGCTTCCGTGGCGGGCGAGCTTACCGCACCACGCCAAAGCACTACGAATAGACCTCGCCTCGCAACTGCACGCTCGATGTTTTGCTTTTTTCGTTGACAGGGACACAAAAACTGCTGCCGTTCCATGTATTCCCCGCCGAACCTTTCAGCTGACTAAGCAAACGATAGCGTAAAATTCAGGGATTATTATGATACCAAAGGAGCTCTTGTATCTTGCTGTTCAAGAATGCTAAAAGCGTTTCAAGCTATCCTGCTGCCTGCAGCGAGCTACATCGAGGTGAGTCATACTAGGTTCTAGCATGAAATCCCATTCGACACTAAAACGCTTCTAGCAGGCTTGAACAGCAAGGACCAAGCGTTCTTTTGGTATCAGAATACTCCCTGAATTTTGCGCTTTCGTCTCTGCTTTACCGACTGAAAGTTTTAGTGGAGAAAAAGAACATGAATCATTTTGAAAGTGTGTCTGTGGATTGCCGTGGCAGATTATTTTGGCACGCTCGGCCCACCACAGTACTGCGCATGCGATAGTGTCAGCATTTCCATGTATCGGGTGGTGTACATCTTGGTGAGTCATCACTGAAGAGTGGCGAATTAACTGCAAAGACTGCACGTGTCTGTGCATAAATATCGACGATTTTAACAAACACCGAGTGCTTTGCTGCACTGGTCTTTCAAATCGGATCGTTTTCACCCATTCGTAATACGTCTTCTGCCACTAGTTACATTTTTGTTTTTGCAGCAGAAAGCGGTTAGAATGCCACCGCTCAATCCTTTAGAATTTCCTGAGAACAGTGTAGATATCGAAGGAAACGATGGACTGTTCCATCACGGCAGGGCCGTTGGATGCACTGCCAAAGGGGTCCTGGTAGAATTGGGCCTTGGCGTCGATGGAGGGAAACAGCAACTCGTTCCCTATGGAAAAGTCTACCGCTCGAACAAACCGACTTCCATTGCATACATGGGATACATGATCTCACTTGAATTGGAACCGCAAGGGGAACGGGCAGTGGAGGTGTTGATGCGTGCTCATTCCAACCAGCCCTGGAAGTGGTTTCCAGCGACGCTGTTGACTGTGGATTTCAGATGTTTCGGTGTAGTGCGGGTTACCGTGGCGGACCGAACGTTGGAGGGTATTCTGCCAGCCGTCCGCATTCGAGCACCACGTAGTCAGGAGACGCTGGAGAAGTTGCTGGTTCAGAAAGGATCATCCGAATTTGAGATGGCGAAGGAGGCCGATGGATATAACTTGCGCTTCGTGGACATTGTAACTAACTGGTTAGCGTCATGGAAGAAAAAGAATGATAAAGAGGCCCTGACGAGCGACGGTCTAGAAGCCCTCCCCCTGGAGATTTTGGTTGAAATCTTCGGTTATTTGAACACTATCCATCAAAATAGCCTTCGTCGAGTTAGTGCCGTGTGGAACTCGGTGTTAACGCTAGCTACGATCAGTCAGAATCTTTGGATAGACGGAGTAGATTGCCCTGTGGAACGGTCATACCGTTCGGATTACTACGTGTCTTTCGCTTGCTTGTATAAATGCTGTAATAATCGGCCCAAGACCATGATCTTCACTAATGATTGTCTCCTGGTCAAGCACAGTACGCCGCGTATGGACAGCGTCAACAACCTGGCACGAGTGATAGGGCCGCGTGGAATTCTGTGTAAAACATTAGTCTTGGCCGACCTGATTATTCCCTGGTCTGGTGCAAAGCCTGATGAAGAGGATGATGATAACGGGGAGGAAGGCCGAGACTGGCTCGAACCGCTGCGTCAACTTGTAGAGCGAACAATGCTGCTTTTGTCAGCTGCGGTCGGTTGTCAGAAACTGCTGGTGAAAAATGTGACAATCTATCCGCGACGCTTTTGGGGCACAGCCAAGACGCAGTGGCATATGATGGCGATTCGCGTCATGCATGGAAGCTTTGATCTAACGCAGTTCAAGAGCCTGGGTGATATATGGGATAAACTGAATGCTAGCGTGGCTGCTGTTTGTGCGGAAGACATGTTGCGTCTTGCTGAGTGGATCCACGAGACAGGAACCACGGACAACACGGATCTGTGGGATGTTGTCCAGGTACTTAAAATGTGCTTGTTGTCTACTTGATGAGAATGTTTCATGGAATTTCGCTGTAGATTCTAGATGCAGTGCAAAGCAGCGATGGTCGGCATGGAGTTCATTACCAGAATGTGCGATGGTTTCCTGTTGGATCGGGGCACCGTATTACAGAATTGGATGTGAAGAAACTCACTCGGTTGACGCAGTACTGTTTGTGGATGCGCTACACTGACCGACCCGGCCGCTATCTGACCATCGATGTTACCTGGTGATGGACAAGAGATGTTGTTCTTTCATGCGTGTGAACTGCAAATCATTTTCATGCTCGTTTCTACGCCGTATGGGTGGGTTTATTTCTGAATGGTTCGTAGATTTGTTCGATATGCTGTTCCGGATAACTGTCATTCTGTCTTCTAAACACGTTTCAGACCATTTTCATGCACGTACAAAGATTAATGAATTGGCTGTTTACTCAGATGTTCTCTGTAATTTTCAGGAACTGAAATTAGTTTGATACTGTGTAATTGATTAAGACTGAAGTTTGCGATTCTGGTTTGGTTCGTATTTCGTTCATTCTGTCCGTTGCCGCATTTTCCACAGTTATCGGACAAGAAGTTAGTAATCGCTTGCTTGTCCTTATTTTTTCGTAAAACCAGATTTTCCAGTCAAAAAGTTGCGTAGTGTTATCCGTGCCACCGCCTATGAAGGGCCATCGTGCCAATTTTTGTAATGTGTTGATCCTGGTTTTAGTGGTGGTTTACAACGTATTGGTTTAATGTTTTGTTGTGATGTTTGTCTATAGCATCATGGTGTCTTAAAATGTTGACTTTGACAAAATTTTGACTTTGACCAAATTCCTTATAAGACAACCGATGTTGTAAACCAAGATGATAACCCAGATAAAAAACCAAGAGACCAAGATGTTGTAGTACAAGATGATAACAAAATTGTAAGAGATCATGATGTTAATTGTAAACCAAGTCGACAAGCAAATTTTATTAAACCACGATGGGATGATGATACATTTTTTTTAAACCAAAATGTTGTAAACCAGGATGAAAACGTTAACCGAAAATTGACCCGACTGGCCCTTCATAACCGCCTTGAAAACGGAGATGGATCGTTGCTGACCTTGATCCAGCAACCGCAGATAAGAACATCGAGTCAAATAATCAACAATCTCTAGCCGTGAACAATATTATCACCCCACCGTATCTACAGTACGGTGCTCTATATCTGCCACCACCAAACCGGTGAACTTAAAATCAGTTAACCGCGCATATGGCGAAATACAGACGTTTGCAGCGTTACTGCAAATATACAAGCGTATACTGCACGGTACTATTACTTGTGTTGTGTATAGAATGCAGAAGAACAACATACAACATACGAACACCTGTTTCGCAATGTGCCAATATCAAACATAAGTTTTTTTGACCACTGAAGTTGCTTGGGGGTTTTAAGAATTCGTGACCAAACTAATTACAGAGCTACTAATATTGTAATGTAAAACATTTCCATAGAAAAGTTGTTTTACGTAACGTATGATCTAAAGATGGATCAAATTGCGTGTGATTTTCCCGCCTGTCATATTTGTGACTTCCTGTCTGTTTTCACAGGATATACATTTCCTGGACCTGAACGATATCTTTTCCACTCATGTAAACACCACTGCGCTGCAGTTCGTCGATTTCGATGACAACAACGTCATGAAAGCAGCGAAAGCGGGGGGTGTTCCGTGAATGGATGGCGAACATGGTAAACTAGGCATAACGGTAATTTCATGCCAGATCTAGAGAGGTCTTGAAACTAAAATACTGCATGATTCAACGTTGTGTACGAGTCAAGCTATAAACCAATGTGTGTGACAGAATAATTTTCAAAGACCGAAGCAGCTCTTATGTACGACGCTGTGATGCTATTCGCCAAAGCATTGAGAAAAATTGATGACCTTTTAGACATAACCCCCGTTCCTGTCAGTTGCGATGATTCCCGTGTGCGGACTCAGTTAAGGACTGGCTGTCTACAAGCAGATCCTGAAAGCAGAATAAGTAAATAAGCCCGTTCGTAAAGTTATTAATCTATTTATCGCATATCCATTATTGATTTCAGTTAACACAGTACAAAATTATAACAACTAATATAATACAGAGTTGCTTGCACACTAAATACTAGTGAAGCTAGTACTAGTGAAATACACATTATCTTGGTACCTTGATGTATATTATGTTGTTAGTTGAAATATTTCACTGCGTTTTGTCCGCTTAATCTAACTGCAAAATATTTGTTATGTATATACCTATTGTTGCTTTAGCTGATGCGTATGTGTTTCATTGTGCGAGGGGGAAGCCCCGTATGTAACGTTAGATAGCCTAAGAAAGAAATACATCCCTGGTCCCGCTCGTCGGAAATGCCTGATACCGCGGATTCTGTATCGAAATGCTACACAACCTTAGTCAGACGTTGAATTTCTCCTGCGAACTCCTTTTCCTAAGCAACGCACCGCCGGTGCACCGCGGTTTAGTCGGTGCGGCTTGGGGTGGTGTGGTACAAGTTTGAAATAGTGCACCGCACCTTTTGGCCAGGTACGCTTTGCATACCGAACTTTCTGTATACCGAACTTTTTCGAGCCACTTTGCATACCGAACTTTTGAGGGTCACTTTGCATACCGAACTTTTTCCGACCAGTTTCCATAACGAATTTTTCATGTTTGATACCGAACCGTTTTAGGCACCAGTGCGTACCGAACTTGCTAGATTAGCTTTGCGTTCATCTTTCAGAACACCTAAGATTCCCACCGGATCATATTACACAGTGCTCTCATTCATTGTTTTACGTCAGCGTTAATCTATGTCACCTTGATGTGATTTCACTACCGCTTTTGCTAACTGCAGTATTCGACGCGGGCGAAAATCCGAAGGTCCGAAGATCCGAAACATTGAAGATCCGAATGGTCTGCTCAAAGCGCCACTAATAGCTTCGGTCTTAGGACACTTTCGAACACATCCCGACTGCTAGCGCTGAACATCACCCGTATCTAGCTGTGTCATAAAAATTTAATCACAGTTTCGCTTTACAGCCTAACGATGATATCGTAAAACATTTCTTTGTGAGCTCTGTAGCTTAAATGTTGTCTTGTAACTATGAAACATTTCTGCCTATGATCAACAGCATATTATGTTAGAAAGTGTCCTGAGGCCGAAGTTGTTAGTGGTGCGTTGAGCTGACCATTCTTTAACAGGTTGCATTTTCGATATGAAAAATTCGTTATGGAAACTGGTCGGAAAAAGTTCGGTATGCAGGAAGTTCGGTATGCAAAGTGGCGTACCTGGCCAGCTGAAACATTCATGGCTACACTTTCAGACAGCAACACCAGAAAGAGCAAATACTGTGTCATCGGCGATATGTAGGCTAACACAGCGACGGCATTAGCAGTGATTCCAGCCGGGAAACAGGATCCAGGCAAGTCATCTCGTAGCAGGCTAGCTGCATGAGCTCTGGGGCTGCTAATGCGTATCAGTTGGGGTAGTTACTATTTCTGGAACCGTTCCTGTTTGGACGGCATCGGTACGGCCACCGTGTCATTTCCTCCAGCCACCAGCGGCCGGTCCGCGTTAAGGAGAGAGCGCTGTGGTGAGCTTTGCCGCCCGCGTTCAAGGTGGTCACCACTGCGATAAGAATCAATAAACAGACAACACTCTTCATATTGCTATGGTTCCAAGAGGCGTTAGATTGGAATCCAACCTGCACGAACCGCTTCCTGGGAAAAAAACGAATTAGCCGACAATTGCAGAAGGTAGGTAACTATTACGACTGCATTATGAGATATAAATGCAGTGTTTCTGTGCGGATCCGTTGCGCTGTCGTGTGATCATATGCGGCGGAAGTTTAGCGCTCTGCTTAAGGTGATAAATTTTCTGCAAACTGAACACGTCCAACAAGACTTCAGCTGCATTCCACGTATTTCTTTCGTATTGTTTGTATATACTGTGTCATTCACTGGCAAATCCCTACTAACAGTGCCGCATTGGATGGCATTTATTAGTAAAGAACTGACAAGGAAGCATTGTTCATTCAAAAGCACAATCCGCATTATGTAACTTCTGTGCAGAAAAAAAGCTTGTGATTGGCACATATATCTGTACATCGAACTAAGATGCTAGAGTGCGGCTTCAATCGGCTAGCTATAGATAACCGGTTTTGATAGAAAAACTGAATACGGGTACTTATTTCTTTGTCGCATGTATCATTGTTTCAACGCTCCCTCTCTAACATAATTGTTAACCGCAATCCAAAGGCAGCTAAGCAATGACTGATTCCGTATGACCACTCTGCTGTTGTCGAGTGATCTTGCATCTGACGATTTTAAATATCCAGAACCAGTACTCCGGTTGACTATTCTTCGTTGGCTTCCGGCGCCGGCATGTACTTCTGTACTCTTATTGCACGTATATGCATCAGTAAACCTATATCTCACGTATAATATTCAGTACCGGTCGTTCGGGTATCAAATTACCGTTGGGTCTTCCATTGACTGAAGAGTCAGTAAATCACTACGAGGACATCGCCCTGAATTGGCCCAGGTGTTTACAAGGGCTCTGTTGAACCCCACCCAGTGTCTAGTTTTGACGAATGCTCGGCCTATTTGCGCTCAGTCGCTTGTTTTCCCTGCCTCTTCTTTTTTTCAGGAGGGTTCGCGAGGTCTTTCATGGGCAAATGCAACAATCCGGTTTTCCGACATGAAAATGACAGAATTTGTTGTTGCAACAGCTTGCAAATGTGATCGCTGGCGTAATGCGATACATTGTGACTTTCAGCTGGTTAGGGATGGGTCGCTACAGAGCCGTTGTAAAAACATGGGGCATGCCAGGGCTATGTCCTCGCACAAAGATGAAAGAACGGCAGTTATGTATGGCACGCCCGATGCGACAAAAGTAACAACTGTTTAAAGATGCTGCATTTCTTTAAAGAGCAAGCTGTGCTCTTTAAAGATGCATATTTGTCTTTAAGATACCCGAGAATTTGTTTAAAG
>JAQGAU010004766.1:0-11114 GCA_034698045.1 Paramacrobiotus richtersi | reverse complement strand
GACGCATGGGGGGCCAGCCGCTTCAGCAAACTTTGTGACGTAATGCAGGGGGGTTCACATAATCCCTACTGCTGCTTGCGACGTATATTGCGTTGTATTTTGTTCCAGAGTTTTTTGTGCTGATTCTGTATCCGATTATTTGGTTTAAGATTAGAGGAAAAATAAGGAGAGCGTCTCACAAGGAAGGTCTTGTTAGCGTGAGTCTGAGCCAAACCGTGAAAGGTAAGCTGACCTTTGAATGCACTGTGCTTATTTGCAGTTCTGTTTCAATGTCTACGCTATAGCTAAGTTTTACACATTAAACTGAAGCATATACGATCAAATTTGATTACATATATGTAACTGGTACTTACCGCGTTTGAAACTTTTGAACACAGAGAGAATAAATGGTGACATGGTGACCTTTAGTCATTGAGAGAGTACATCAATTGTGCAGTCTGTATGCTTGATCATCACTTAACTAAAACCAGCTTATTGACGACCTTGGCTGTTTTCACAGGTAGTGCGAATGCCCGAACAAGCCAGCCAGCCCGAAGTTCCCGCACGGCTAGCATCGTTCATGAAGCAATGCGTCTTACGAAGCCTCGATACCATTTCGGTATGTTAACCGCACTGGTTATGGTTGCCGTTCTGTGTTGGACACCAATCAACACGGCTTATCTTCTGATTCATTTTGGAATTCCGTTCGCATACAGCATAATGACCCCTTGTACTGTAATTTTCTTCTTGGACGCGCTTCTTAACCCGGTGATCTTTCTCTTTTCGTCCAGAGAATGGAGGGAAGCGCTCAGAAAAACAGTCAACATATGAAACATACTATCAAATATTCGTGACGCACTGTCTGTTTCCACACAGACTGACACAGTCATATCGCTTCGAAGCCTGACATAAATCTAGCAGCCTCACTACCCTTGGAAACAAAAGACCTTAACGCAAAGACAGCTAGAAGTACAACAGAAAAAAGAAAAGCAGACTCGCGCCGGTCCGCTGCAACAGTACCCAAAAACGGACGGTTTGCCCCTTGTCGTAATCATCAGATATAAAGAATCAACGAATCTATGTACAAAATATAAGTAATACTGTTTTGTGCTTTTCAGCACGGGTTAACGGTTAACCTGTTGTTTCTGTGAAACGCGGTTTTTCGTCGCCGTAGGTATTGCAATAAGTACATCAACTATCACCTAAAAAAGGTTATCAGTAAATTTGAGAATTTTGCAGCATTCCGATGTGTAGTACAGCGCCTAGCGATCTACTTTAGGCGACTAAATGAAGTTTGGCATCACCGTGTCAGACCACAGTGATTCTCGTCCTAAATGACCCACACCTGCGTTATTAGTGCCACTATTTCCATCGTCGATTCACTTCTGAACAGCAACAGCAAAAAAAAATCCTTAAAAATTGCTAACTTAGTAATATTTGCAGTACTCGTAATCTTAGTCTTCGAAGAAGCAAAGAGACAAACTCCTAAACTAAACCACTAAAACTTACACGTGCATATCATAAATAATTCGCGAAATGGGGGATAGAATATTCAAAAAGTTGTGGAGTTTTGGTTCGGCTATCCAAAAACCGCTAGTAAATAACCAATAACCTCCGGTGTTAATACTGGTTATAAACACTGAATGCACTGATTCACAGTCTTTTCTCCCTTTTATCCATTCCCTGGCCGATTGGGTCACCTTCGTACTGGATATGATCTGGTTACTGGTCGCCTTCTCGTACCACATGCAGGTCTTGGTTAAATTGTGCTATAACCGGCTCTGAGCGTGTATGTTTCCGGCGCATTATCGACTGAAACATACGAAAAAAGTGGCAGCTGCATTAGTAATGGGGGTGATTGGTTAGATTAACTTGCGGATTTTCCGGGGTATGTTATTCAGTATTCATGTAACTTATTATTCAGGGGAGTCGAGGAGACGATGGCGTTGCAGTGTCTGTATCGAATTGTCCCCACGAGTTGGTTTGGTTGAATGCAACTGTACGTCATATTCCGGCTTGACAAAATTGCTGAGTCTTGTTGGTGTCAGCTAGGTCAGACGGTGATCACATTTCGGAGGGTCGTCGGTGGCAGTAATTAGGCGTAAAGGTTGATAAGGAAACGGGAAAACGACCGTTGATCCTGCCTGTATCGGAATCCGGCTGTCAATAGGTATTACGTACTCGATAGTTAACGCAACAGGGGCCCCAGCTCTCACTGGTGTCACAAGATATAAGTATGCAACACAAGATCAGTACCCGTACCTGCTGCGGTTTCGAAAGATATAACAACATATAGATAGTATTGTTGGTAATGTTACGAAAACACAAATTCGCGGACCGCATTCTACCGTGTCTATACGAAAGAAACCGCGTAAATATGATTGTTCCAGTTCATCGCTGTAACTATTTGAGTAAAACTTCCCAAAATACCGTAGCCAACAACAGCGCAGAATTAAACCGTACCGGTGCAGATTTCACACCCTCGTCCAATCCTTTATCTACAGACTATGCAGCATGGATAATGGTTTCCATTACTCTGGTTACCCTCCTCGCCAACACTTTCCTGATCATCGTCTATCTAAAACTCAGCCACCTACAAACTCCTTTCGCCGTTTATATCGTCAGCCTGGCAACCGGAGATTTAGTCCAAAGCCTCACCGTCCATATTCACGGTATCTTCTCCCTTTTATCCATTCCCTGGCCGCTGGGACAACCGTTTTGCACCTTCTTGCTGTATATGATCTGGTTACTGATCGCATTCTCGTACCACATGCACGTCTTGATTTGTACTAACCTGCTCTGGGCGGTTATGTTGCCGATTCATTATCGGCTGAAACATACGAAAAATGTGGCAGCTGCACTAGTAACGGGGGTGATTGCTTATATTAACCTATGGATTTTGCCGGGGTATGTTATTCATGTGATTTATTATTCAGGAGAGGATGGCGTTCCAGTGTGAATACCGAATTATCCACACGAGTGGGTCTGGTCGAATGCGACATATATTGCACTGTACTTTATTCCGGAGTTTCTTGTGCTGGCTGTGTATCCCATCATTTGGTTTAAAATTAGAGTAAAAGTAAACAAAACGTCTCACAAGGAAACACTCATCAGCGTGAGTTTGAGCCAAAGCGGAAAAGGTAAGGTGACCTTTATAATCCACTATACTAATTTTGTCTAAGCGTTTACACAGAGTTGTAGTTTTTGAATCCCAGGATGATCACATTTGCAGTCCAAAGTTATCTACAGAATACTGTACTTGCAGTTAGCATCAAGAAGCAAAAAGTGACCTTCAGCAACTGATGAAATGCTTCAACTATATAATGATCTGCATGGCAGATCAACACATAGCTGAAATCAATTGTTTGATTACCCTAGATGTTTCCACAGGCAGTGCGGATGCCCGAACAAGTCAGCAAGCCCGAAGTTCCGGCACGGCTAGCGTCGTTCACGAAGGAATGCGCCCTCCGAAACCTTGCTATCATTTCGTCATGTTAACCGCTCTTGTTATGGTTGCCGTTCTGTGTTGGACACCAATCAACACGGCTCATCTTCTGATTCATTTTGGGGTTCCGTTCGCATACAGCATAATGATCCATTGTACTGTAATTTTCTTCTTGGACGCGCTTCTTAACCCGGTGATCTTCCTCTTTTCGTCCAGAGAGTGGAGGGAAGCGCTCAAAAAAACAATCAGCATATGAGACATGCTGTTGAACATTCGTGACACCTCTTGTGCTTCGATACAGCCATATTGTTCGAAGCCTGACGTAAATTTTGCAGCGTCACCAACCTTGGAATAAAAGGCCTTAACGAAAAGACGTCTCGAAATGAAACAGGAAGGAAAAAAGCAGACTCGCGCCGATCTGCTACACCAGCACCCGAATGACCGGTTCGTCCCACTTCCGGCCCTTGTCGCATCATTAAATGTTTAAAATCCATAAAAATTGATAGTTTTATTTTTGGGTACCACTACAGGCACCCCCATACACCCCGTTTCACTATAGGCACCCCCACTGCACCCCGAAACGCTATAGCCGCCTATAGGCACCCCTTTTCAATTACGGATAACTGCAAGAGTCGCTTCTGACATGCTTGTTGTCGCTATAAAATGTTCATGAATATTTGCACTAAACTAGTACCTAGCGCATCGTCGTAATATTATGTCATACCGGCTACTTTGCTTTTGCAGTAGCTGAAAATCAGCTCCAGATCGCCATCACCTGTTGTAATGACTTAGTAGTATAATTGCTAGTTAGACAGGGCTGAAAACGACATACAGAAAACCGCTTGCGAATACGCTGAGCTATAGCTAGCGTATCCAGAAATCAATGACGCTCAATATCCGAAGGACAAATATGCAACATTCGAGTTCTATGCCAACTTCAACGTTATATGCCGCTAATTAGGATCCTTGCCGAGAGGGCATCCAGAATCCCAGATTCATTAAGTCTGATGTTCAGAATAAACGCAAAGTTTAGTATACCGGCATAGCTTCCTGATAGCAGGGAATTTGATATCTTAATTAATCAAAAATTTTTTAATTAATTCAAAAGGGGTGCCTATAGTAAGCGGGTGCGAAAAGGGGTGCCTATAGTGAACGGGGGTGAAAGGGGGTGCCTATAGCGATTTCCTTTATTTTTTTGCAGCCCGGATTAACGAACCTAACAAAATAAGGAAAAGCAAAAAAATTGTTTCTCGTTTCTGTGAAAGGTGGCTTTTCTTCGCTGTTAATATTACAGCACATCAGCTATCGCTTGCCATATAAAAGGTTATCGGTTGTAAATATTGCAGCATTCCGATGTGTACATTTGCTGACCTTTGCTATGCAAGCAAATATCCTGTAAAACAGCTGCATAGCGTAGCCCGAGCGCGTCCAGCGGCTGCTCGGTGGATGTTAATTTCGAAATTTACCCGGCGCCTGGTCCGGAAGCATTCACCAAGCTACGCCATTTAGCGTAACAAAATCTGAAAAACGCGAGCCAGGGAACGGACGCGCCTGGCTAAGAGCGCATATTCTCGCGTCAACGCCGGCGTCATTTCCCCATCCTGATGTGACCAGGAATGGGATACTCTATTCTGCTTTTTTGAGTCACACTTTTGCTTTAGCATTGCCATGTTCGCTTTGGTTTTGTTATTACGATTCTTTTACCGGTGATAAATGTTCAGTGATAGTTGGGCAAAAACGACACTAACCATCCATCGTGACGCCATACAGTAATGGTCACGCAAGGCACAGCTGGTGTCGACGTCATTGAATGTTGAATCGTTGAATCGTTAAGCCACAATTTTTTATTTCCTGATTACGCATATATAGTGGTTAATATTTAAGCCAAAACACAATGGTAACGAAGCAAGTTTACTGCGAGTCATCCCATATTGAAACTTCTCAGTTCAGGGGATTGATAAACCAGTAAAAATTCAACAATTGCAAGAAACACAGTACACACGGTATGGACAGTTAAAAAAATCCGAATGAAATAATTACGAATCGATTTTTTAATTTTTATCCCATCGAAACCGGAAGATCGCAACATGCTCCATATGTAAGCATAGCCGCATAGGTTACGTGCGCGACCCATTCATGCATGACTGGAATGCTTTTTCGCATTGCCCGATGATAGCACATTTCTCAGGAAAGCTTTTCCAGTCGCATTTCCCATCGACGAAACCAGTCTGTCATACGCTCGAGAAAAGACAACTTTGCTTGGTCTGACGCCTCGCTCCGAACTGTTGGCGGCATTTTCTGTCAGATTGCGTGGCTCCTGGATGACCAGCAGTTTATCGGAAAGAAGTTGCGCCTTGCGGTACAGTTCAGTCTTGCTAAGAACTTCTCCATCGTCGGTCACCACTATTGCTTGATTTTCGTAGCTGAAGTCCTTTCCATATAGCTTCAATAACCGCAGCAGCAAGACTCCAAGATTATTGTCATGTCTGTTCTCTTGTCGCTGGAGGAAGCTTAGCACTAACAAAACCAGAGCATAGCCGCTGATTCCTCCCTGCGATGCGTTAACGTCATTCAAATTATGCACGCGCATAAATTCTTTCAGAACAACGGCCAGCTTTGGTAGGTTTGGGTACTCCGGAATTCTGCTTCTAATCCACTCGGAATTTTGTTGTCCTTCATGGATTTCACCACGTAAAACACACTGAATAAATCAAAAAAACAATTAAATGTTAGTTCATCTGGAGGCTTAGAGCTGCGAACAGCTGACCTTATAACCGTCGGTGATGTTTTTTGTGCAGAATACACTGTCAGTCACTTACTGAAATATCCAGGTTAAGCTGGCTTTGGACGTCAGTGACCTTAAGCAAAGGCGTGCTTGCGTTTCGAAGAAATTCGCGATAACCATATTGCTTGCGAGAATCTTCACGTATTTCGGTGCGTAGAGTCCCCAACCAAGCTGCTCGATCGAGTGGCAAGCCACATAACCGAGCTTGTTTTCCCTTACGGTACACAACGACGACGATATCGATGTCGCTGCTACGCAAATACATTTCAGTGGAAGTGCTCCCGAAATGATCGACTGTTGCACGTGGATGTCGCGAAACAATGAATCTTGTGATGCGGGTAATGGCTTCCTGGCGCTTGGCAAGTTCCGTTGGATTGCATTCTTGATCATAAAATGCGTTTACCTCACAGTGCAAAGCTGCTGTATTAGCAGCCAATGTCTGATCGCGGCGACTGCGGCGAGAGATGTTGTCAGCCATATATATATCTCAGGACAACGTGGAAAAAACGGCTTCGGAACGCCACTTGGTAAAATGACTCCTGTCAGTAACACGCACGGCAAGTGTCAAACATAACAACCTTATTGCAACAGGAAAACGCTGGCGTTTATATACGAAAATTTCGTATCTTATGAACCACAAATATACAACTTTCCAGACTGTTCCAGCAAGCATGGTCCAGTATCGTTTAACGGTACGGTGACGGTACCGAACCCATGCTGGCTGGAACAGTAGTCGGGAAAGTTGAATGTTTCGTGGTTCATAATAATAATAATATGAACTCATTTTTATTCATAACCGGCTCCAGATGAGCTACAATTACTGATTGGAAGTGTCACTTTTGTGTCTTTATCAGTCGCCAGGTCAACCGAAGTATAGCAAATCTGCAGAATTATCGTCGTATCGGTCAAAAAGGTGCCAGTCGTATATTGATTGAGCTCACTGCAACCTGCAAGTCATGCTCACGGTTTGACCTGTAATCGCGAGTGCCGAATGTAGCATTGTTTTTTTATAAGATCAGAGAATATTAATAGTATGGGCCGGAACTGCTTGGCAAACCGTAAATCATATCATAGAAAAACGTTCCTTGGTGACAGTAAGATAATGAACAACAAAATATGTAGATAGTCGAGCCTGTGTGGATTTTGACAAACATTGTAATGCATTGACAAACACTTGTCATTGTTGCCAAAACAAAACCAAACCAATCGCAGTTTGTTACGAAAACAAATGCCTTGAATATTATAATTAATAAATTCAACTCGAAACCGCTTCCCTCAGTTCCTTTGGTCAAAACAAGGCGTCCAAGAAACGTCTCCCTTTTGCAGCTGGAACGGAATTGAGCAGTTCATTCAGCCGGTCGTACGCGCGAGCGAAAACCGCCTTTGCTGCGATGACCCCGCGCTGGCAGGACTTTGCCGTGTCCACGGCAGGATCCAGTGGGTCCTGAATGCTTAACAGACCACTGGGCTCTTCGCGCAGCCGTTTCCGCATTTCGTCCTTACTGATAACCTTTCCCCCGTCGGTTACCACAATGGCCTGATTCTCATAATCGAAGTCTTTTCCGTACAGCTTCAGGAACTGTAGCAGAAGATTTCCCAGATTTTGACTTCCAGTGTCGTTCAGTTGCAGCAAGCTGATGACCATCAGTGTCAAGACGAATGAGCTCAATCCACCGGAAAAAACGTTGGATAATTTTCTCGCCCGGAGAAGTTCTTTCAAGACGACGACGAGTTTCGGTAGATTGGGAAATTCTTCGATTTTTTCCAAGATCCACTGAGAATTCTGCAGTCCATCGTGAGCAGCCGCGCCGCCACTCGCAACGCACTGTAAAAGTAATAGTCAAGAACTATAGCTTACACCATTACGGCTGTTGTATATAAATGATACGAGTAGTGCATTATGTTACTTGCTGTTAATTCTTTTAGATAAGCTTGTTTAAGTGAGAACTTTGATCTACAGTAGTAATCTGTGCGGAAATCAAAGCGAAACCAATCGCAGTTACCGAAGCGTGATGCTGTAAGTGCAGATCGTACAACATATGCTTCAGTATTTCCGGTGATGCTGTAATTATGCCATATCAAGAAGAAGTAAGCTTGAAATCATCCCATAAAAATCATGCCATAGAAAAACATGAAGAATAAATAGTTTAAGCGTTAGCTGGCCCAGCCGCGCATGTCGCAATGTGTGCGCAAACAAACACTGCACTCGTGGACATAAATCGATCGAGCAACTACGGTACTGTCACCGTACTGAACAATACTATAACATGCAGGATTAATATGGATACACTATGTAAGGTTAATAAATACGTAGTATTTGTTTTTTTCGGCAGATGCCGGAAACATTGTTGACACAATAAAAATTCCAAAAATCAAATAAAAAATTTGTCCCAGTTAGCGCGCGAAGGAATTTTGTACGTAGTATTTTGTAATCTCCTAGTAAACACCGTTCTGTAACAGCGTACACAGGTACACAGGTAACCGGTACGGTAAACAGCCAGCGTCTTGGTAAACAGTGTATTTACGGCTTCCGTTTAAAACCGAATTGTCGCTTCTAACTCTGCTTACCGAAATGTCCAGCTTGATACGACTTTGGAAATCCACAGCCTGAAGCAGCGGGACGCTAGCTTTTGGTAGGTACTGTAATGGAATGAAGCCGCAGTTTTCCATATCGCTCGTGTTTATGTTTCTCGTCATCTGCGCTCGAAAACGCCCTAGCCAGGATGACGGATCGAACAGCCTAGGACGCTTGGTGGACTTACAGCGCACAACAGCCACGACATCAATGTCGCTGGATCGGAGAAACGTCCCGGTTAAGTGACTCCCGAAAGGCTCAATTGTTACGCGGCGATTCTCCGGTTGGGCTTCGATAAACTCCTTCAAACACTGAACGACTTCCTTACGCCGGGCAAATTCGACTCCATCGGCATGGATATCCGCATAGAACGCTTCGATTTCTTCGTGCAGCGCTCGCACGTTAGTGGCATAAGTCTCGCTGCTTTTTGATACAATTTCGCAGACCGGCATTCTGAATTATGTAAAAGGACCTTTTGATCTATTTGATACAACCAAAAAACTGACAGCATAAATGAAAAGTTTCCACGTCGATGACCTCTTGTCTAAGTAATCAAATTTCTGCACTGGCTGTTAATTGGCACAACTAACATCAGCCTAAATCTTCCGTGTGGTGAAGTTGTTCACCGTAATGCACTCGCAAAATATGGAATGCGTGGACCAATTAGCAAATAGATATACCGAGTCACTCGGTGTGTTAGAGTCGGTCCGAGTGCAAAAGAGGAGAAAGTGGATGCATTCGTTCGAAATGTGATTTCGAATCTCACACTGCTACCATTCGAATTCCATTCGAATTCCATACAATTGATACAAACGATCTTGTCATCTCGCAACGATGCAGCTGCAGCGCTGCTGTACTTGCATGCATCTCTAGATCTCTACACCGATCGCGGCCGGTCTATGCATTCGATAAAATAATAATGGGATGCGCGTCATAACCTGTACGTAATTTGAAGTATCGACATTAAATTTTGCTTGCTGCCATGACGCAATAGTAAATTTGCACTGTCCATCGTACTTCTACGTGTTTGTCAAGCAAGCAGGTCAGTTCTTTCTTAGCAGCTCTGCAGTCATGAATCACTGCAGTATCCCGTCATAACATTTGATCGCAACAAATTCCAAACACAGCAAAACTGCTTACAAAAAAAACAACCATCAAACGGGAAGTACCTGTAGCTCAGTACCTAGTGCGGCTGTAAATGATGTGTTCTAGCCAACCAGAAATACTCTTCCAAGTTTTTGGTTCTCCACTAGTACTTGCATATTTCAGTAACACATCGTTGTCATAATATATTTTCAAATTCGATCCAGCCGAAAGTAATCAACCAAATTCACACGCGACACAACATTTCGAAAACCAGTGTACACATAACCGAAATCAACCGCAAAACCTCGGCACATCGAAATCACTCATACCCTCCAAAAAAACACCGATTAATACGCAGAGAGAAAGCGTCACCGAAAGGAACAGAAACGTCTGTGCAAATTAATAACCATAAAAATGACAAAATAACACTTCAATTTGACTAGCATCCACGATTAGAAAAGACCACACAAAGAGAGAGATTACGGGAGACCAACATGCTCCATCGGGTCACCAGGCATCCGTGTACCGTACATCACACTCCACCAGCGTCGGGAGGCTTTCTTTGAGTGCGGCGAACGTCCTGGCGGAGAGTTGTGTGCTGTTGAGATTGAGTTTCTTAAGGTTTTTTAGATGGGACAGTGACTGCAGCCCCTTGTCGGTCACGGGGGTCTCACAGAGATTGAGGACCTGGAGTTTGTGGAGGTGCTCCGTGACGAGCACTAGGCCTTGATCACCAAACTGCAAAGCATCAGAAACCTTAAAACTTCTACCACAGAACGGGAATCTATCTTTTCAAAGATATTTCACAAAGTTTACACTAAGAAGAAATATTTTTGTATAGCATTTTTTATGGATTCATACGAATAAATTATCCCAAATCAATATTTTATTTCAGCTTTCTTTGATACAAAAATTAATTAAAAATCGATTTTTTTTATTATACATTGATTTCGTAGATATGCGTGAAACTGTTTACTGTGATTCACCAGCAAGTGATCCAAGAAACGCTTGGATACTATGTGTATTGCCACTGCACTACGGTTTTCCCAAGATCAACATACACTCACTCCGGTCGAGTGACACAGTCTCCGTTTCAACAAGTACTCTAGCGTAACTGCGATTTACATACTTTCGTCGTCTTATCAGAAACAGGCGTTAAAAAAATTTACTAATTCACCGAAACGATAAGAAACGAACCTGTGTGGACCACAGATTGAGATACTTCAAGGCCGGCAGTTTAATGA
>JAQGAU010004765.1:0-11114 GCA_034698045.1 Paramacrobiotus richtersi | reverse complement strand
TTGCACGACAACCAAATTAGCGCTTGCAGTGGAACATAAGCAGTTTTACGCTGCGCAAACTGGGATCATTACAGCCAACATGCCACATACCTACTTACGCAGGAGCACTTTCATACCACTCATCTGAGTAAAAATGGTCAAGTAGGTTCCTTTTCGCCTTTTGGTTCTCCCTGGTAGATTCGCGTGTAATGAACGACACCGTTAAACAGTCATCAGTTTAATATTTTTTCCAAGCTGAAGTTTTCCAAGTTGAACTGTTATCTCTAACAACAGCCAACTCCTTGTTACATAACATCGAAACAAGCGCAAGATCCCCACGCAGGCGGCAACCAGTTCTAGGAAGTTTATGTTGTCAACCAGTGATTTATGCACCACGGGAGACAACACCCAGTTCTCCTTTAGCCTTCCATTATTTGGCGTGTTTGAACTGTGCCAAGTACCGGCAATACAATAACTGCTAATAACTGCTCCGAAACCGCTTAATTAGGCATCAGTAAACAAATATATCTTTTCGCGAAGAGTACCAAATTTAGAACACTTAACACCGTTTAGTCGCGGAGCTGTCTGCACCCACCAGATGAGTTCAGAGCGAAGCGGTGCCGTTATTCGCAACCAGTGATGCTATTTCTGCGGATTCTGAATCGTATCATTAAAAATTCGGGAGAATAGCCGTGAACCTTTGACAGCGCGAGCTGCAAAAGCCGTGCGCCCACAATCTGTTGCAGTTCCAGCTTGGACAACTTGTCTTTGCTTGCGTATTCATTCGCCATCCCAAGTGTAGCGATTTTTTCCTGTGGTAACCGCAGCTCTTCTTTAACAGAGTCAATAATAATGCCGAGAAACTGAATAACCTGACTAGGACCTTTGGCCAATTCACTGTAAAACCTAACTGTAACAACAGTCCAATCACCATACATCGTTCCATGTCTTCTGCTACAACTAAAAAGTCCACAAGATAGCACACGATCTTGTGACCTTTGCGTCTGAGAATTCTGGCAACTACGGAAGAAATTCGGTTAAAAATGGATGGCGCACAGGCCAAACCGAAGCATAAACAATTGTCAACCAGATACAAATTCTTACTGTTCATGAAAAATTTGAAACCTGCAACTGCCGATGTTGCGGAAAGACCCGCAAGTGCCGGTAGGCCGATTTGATGTCGAAAACCGCATAAAAACAACCACTGGTATTTATGTCGACAACGCTATCGATCGACTTGAAACTAAACGATTCTGGTGCATATATGAATTTGCAAAATAATTTACCGGACGACTGCAATCCGTTATTGGTCGCGAAACTTTTGACCCTTCTTCTCGACTGCACCAATCACATCCACACACGTAATGGTTTATCACTCTGCACCGACAGCTTATTTTCCCTAATTTCTTGAGAGAATAGTTCATCCAAGTAAGATTTTGCACCTTGTGCCATAGCGCTGCGGTAGTTTTCACTTTCTGCTGGTTTTACCAACGAAAAATCTGATACCAGTCGAAACCCGTGTTCTAATCCATTTAATATAAAATCGTGATCTTCGTCATCGGCTAATTCAATTGACCATTGACCAATGCAATGGGACAATTTGCTACAATTCCGTACAGCTTCGTCTGCTACCAGATTCGAGTGCGTAACTTCATAACAGCCATGGCCTTTATGTGTTTATTACTGTACCATGGTATGACAAATGACAAATGGCCTTTATTAGATACAACGTTTGGACCACCACCACTATCATCCATTGACCCATTAAAATCGTTTTGACAGTTATCATCATGCCTTACTTTATGATTTAACAAATCATTCATTTCGAGACCATTACCACCAATAACACAACCAATACTACTAGAAAAGCAAAGATTTTCGACATTGATTTTACCATCACCACCACCTCCTCCAGTTTCCACTTCAGTTGGCACTACCGTGCAGGCGCTGCTGGTCACACTCGCGTCGCCCATGGTTTCCATAAAACTGGCTGCAGATATGCGGGTATTTGTTTTGTGCAATAGTTTCATCGCCGGTTGACTGGGATACATTTTTCGTTTGATGATTATCCGTTCAGCGATGTTGCACCAGTTGAAATTAAATCGCACTTTTTACAAAGGTAGAAGTATCGCACATTCGGTGAAGCTGGGAAACCCAAAATCACCAACTGTACCGCACTTTGATAATAACAACGTGGTGCGCTCCTTTAAAACATCTGCAGTGGAGTTATCCAGCACCTCTAAAGGTTTTATAAGATCAAAACCTTGCGGTTCAGACGTTGCTAATCTCTAGTGCATCGACTCGGAAATCGGTATCCCAAATCAAATCAAATAAATTATTTGTCAAATTCGTTTTGTTTGCAAAGAAAGTTCTAGTGCATCGCTCGCAAATGCTCGTTTCCGACATTTTCAAGCTCTTAGTGAGTTGTTAACTGCGTTACAAAACTCGGGAGTTCCAAACCACGACACTGATCATGAATGGCTGAAAACGACAATTAGAGTACTAACTGACTGAGTCTGACTCCATGTTGCAGAACCAGAATTTTACGCCCGAGACTGTATTGCGGGATACCCAAGCCGCGCTTGGCTGGATGCAAGGGATTACACTCCTACCAATGCGGTACTCGAAGTGTGGATTTGTAGTACGGATGGCTGCAACGGCAAGGGTAAAGCGGCAGGATAGCAGCGCTTGCGTCCTACATGCCGCCGTTGTGGAATGGCTCTCCAACTGGTCGCAGGGCGCAGAAAGTCCGACGTTTTCTCAGCAATTTCTTCGTAACAAGCTATTATATTGGCTCAATGATAGTTGTGACGTCACACGTGTATGTACATCGGAAATTAACATGAAGGTGGCTGTCCGTTGGTTGTAAACAATGCTGCAAGAAAATTACTTTACTCGCACGCACAATGACGCCCGTAAAGTGCGGGAGGTGCTCAAGAGCTAGTACACGAAAGGGCGAAGTTACTTGTGTGCTTTATTTTTATCAGTGGACCCGGCGCTACACAAATAAAGCTGTGAGCGCCGCTCTTTGCAGTACGCTTGCTCAGGGAGGGCATACATTTCGCTTCCACTGGCGCATTTAAGGGAGTCGGCAGGCCTTGGCACACCTGTAAACTGCAAAACTGGGTTACGACACTGCTTTCCCTTGGAAAAAACTTCATGCTTCTTCCAGTAATTACGTACTGTCATACATGTCGAAATAGTACGCACAGTCGTGAGAAATGATCTCTCAATGTCGGTAAACAGCAACAAATACTAGACAGTGCCACCATGGGCGCTTGTAGTAAGGGTAAAACTGGTGAGTTCTACCGTCTCCCATAACGAGCCTTTTTGTGCCTGATCCGTCTTCCAGACTACGTTTAAAGTTTGTCCCAAGCTTCCGCTCTTGGAATGTTAGGACCTAATCAGCTCCTGCTCATCCGATCTTGCAATCCCTATTTTCGAAAAACAGGTACGTCTTTCTATTCAAAGCTGTCGAGTAGCTGGGGTAGGCAGACGTATGGTACTTTCTCGATAAATCAGTAGTCTGATTGTGTTGGAGTTTATCAGGTGCCGTAAAATTTATCATGGCTTTGTAAGGACAATGCAAAAACGCGGTTGCTCAGTTAGAGGAAAATATGAATCATGTCGGGGCTGGCGAAAACCGCGCGACCGCAAATAGTCGATGTAGACGGTTTCATGTAACCGGCTAATGTCTCGTATGCCTAACGAAGGGTGTCCCCTGTAGAGTAATGTTTTTTTTCGTACTGTGCTTCGGATATTATTTCCCGGCAAAATGCCGAACCCATTCTTTTGCCCCTCCGTCGATTACAGCAGATTTTTTCTTCGTGCAATGCCCCGGAACCAAAAGTGGTTTGCAGGAAATTTTGACCATATCTCTTTGTTGTTGTACCAGTCAAGTAGAACGGGCCCTAAATGATACCCGCAGGGCAGAGTTTCTAATGAAACATATCCGGGGTTAGAAATATGAAGCACACCGCATAATAATGCTAAGCAAAGGGGGGAACATGTACTATTGCCGGACCGGGGGAACATTTTGTCGGAGAGGGGAGTTATTGACGGTCACACTTGTGGCCGCTGTTCGAGGACGGCATTTAGGAACCCTTCGGAAGGGAACAAAAGCTGAGCGTAACCGTTATCGATAACAGGTCAGGAAACAAAGGTTTATTTAACAATAGGCTTTTATCAAGCGCACGGCGCACCTGTTATCTGGATTTGAATTTTGAAGCTCTGTTTCTGAACTCAGTTTATTTGAAGTGCAGCCGCCGGGTTCCTTGGTGCTGGTGCTGATCCAGTGGTGAATGGTGAATCTGGTGCTGGTGATAGCCTCGTACTGGGTCTATGTGGAAATATACTGATAAAATCCGCGATTTGTTGTTAGACTTTAATTCAGTAATGATCTTCTATAGTTGCGTTAACAATGTTGTAACAATCATTATATACTCAGCAGAAAAGCACGATCAACTAACTGTTAGCAAAACTAAAGACAAGTCGTAACAGTTCTCTTCATCCCACAACGCTTATCAGCTTGTGAACAGCGCATTCCTGCTAGAACATTGCCATACTTCTCAGACCAGTATGATAAAGCATGCATTAGACGTATGCGAACGCTTATGAACGTATAGTATCATAAACCGTACTGTGTTAGGCGTAAGCGAACGCTTATGTGTAAGCACGATGTGGCATGATGTAGCTTTCCTTCCGGTAAGCTATCCGGTAGACTTTGCTGCATGTGGCGCATGTTGTGACTGCAGCCAGACTGCAGCCGGCGCATGGCTCGTGTCGGTCACGCTTACATTCCTCCCTCCTTAAGGCTTTTGGTCACCAAAAGTGATCCATCAGGCAAGCCAACCAACCGGACGACTCCAACGCTCCGTCTGCCAGGTCCTCCGGGCCTGTGCTGTCCATCCCGTTGTTCAACGCCCACATCCTCCACGATGCTACCGCTTGGTCCTCTCAGTTCCTCCTCCGAAACGACCGCCTCCAGTTCCACATCCTCGCTTGGTTGCTCTTGTGCGGCATCCTTGCGCTTGTTGCTTTTTCTCCAACAAGCCGCCAATGCAGTTCGATACCAACATAGTACGAACGACAGTGCTGCGCAAATCCCGATACCGGACAATCGTCCAACTGCTCCTTTCAGCAAGTTTAATTGGGTAGAAATCTCTGGCACGTGTCCTGACTTGGAGACACTTTGTACAAGTTCCCCAACATCAGCAACGCCGTTCTCTTTCATCGTCGCTGCCAGTTGTCCAAGCAGATTATACGTCATGGAATGCTCCTTCTCCATTACCGCTTGTAGTGCCGACGCAGAAAGGTCCACTGACTCCTTGAATTGTGTCGCTAACAAATGATGTCTCACAGCTGTTACTGGCTTGACCAAAGTCCATACGTCATTCCGTGCTTCGTAGGGCTTTCCGTTGAAGTTCACAACGCTTGTTGTCCAGAAACATTCTTTATACGGCAGTAGTGTGAAACCATCCGTACTAATTGTAAAATTACCGGTCTTTGGCTGTGGTCCACATTTCGAGTGCTCCACCGTAAACTGTAGTTTGGCAGGTCTGCACTGACGTATGACACCGAACATCCCGAAAAACTGTACAGACTGGCAGTGCTTCAGTTGCAGTTCCCTTGCAGCTAACACTCCCGACACACGACTGAGTGTGTTGATGTTGTCCACACGAGCAAATCGACAGTCCAGTGCATTGACCACGTTGACCACGGCATTTTCCTGTTCGACTATGACGTCTCTACACACTGTAGATGTGCTGGTAGGTACTGTTCCAGGGCCAGTGAAATGTTCAGTTCCCTCTTCAGTTCCCTCTTAATCCTTCGGATCTTCGCCGGCCGTTTCCCTTTTGACGTTGAACTGAGCCAAACTTCCGTCAGATTCAGCGGTATTCCCCCCACTGAAAGTCCAACGAAAACGTCGGGTTGCTCCAGAACAGTGTAGAGCTGCCTCTTCACACCTCCACATGCAGTTGAACTTTGTTTTCCCAAAACAAAGTCCATTTGATGCACAATGTCTCTTAGACGATGGTTAGCACCTTCTGCATACAGCTGTCCTTGTCTCTAAGCAATTTTCCGTAACTCACATGGCTTCTTAGATGCTTGCGTGTCAGACCAAACAAATGTGCGTTGACCTTGAATTACATAACCATCCGATCGGTTCGTCGTAATTTCTCCGACCACGCCAAGCACTGGTTATTTCTCACAACTTTGATGTAGGGAGATCTCTTCCACTTCACAATTTAACGTGGTGTAGGTTTTGTCGCTATTCCACGCACCCGATCCTTTAGGTTTCGCTCTGTAGCTCCGCAATCTCCCAGTTTTGGTCATCGCTACCTCCCCGCACTTTGCAGTTCGGATTAACCTCCAACACTCGAGTGGGCTTGTTGTGATATGTTCTTTACTGGGGACAGTGTCAGTTTGTCATAATGCGGACTCGTGTACATCCTTTCTCTCTTCCCATCTGTTGCATGCGAAGCCGCCAAAGGTCGTGCTGTTCGACTGACGTGGTCAAAGATGACAGGTTTTGAATGCAGGGCGGTTCTTTCAGGTTTGCAGTTGGTGAGCTGTTCAAAGCTGATGACACCCACGTACTGAGGCTGATTACAATTGCAAACGTCAACCAACAGAGCCGTCGTTCCAGTCACTTGCACCAGTGCCAGGACCATCGACATCCAGTACAAACGAGACATGCTGGCTTGCGGTTCCACTCGAGAATTGTACACCCGGGTTTCGCCAAACTCTTCGATGTACCGCTTATTCTTGCGAGTGCTCTTATTCGCCCGCTCCGAACGTCGCTGAAGGGCTACTGGTTCTTCAGTGATGTTGACGTACGGATTGCCATCTACATCCACTTCAGGCTCGTGTTCCGAATGGCCCTCCTCATCGGCGCTCTCAACATCTTCCAGTACCTCGTCTTCCTCTTCGATGAAAGCAGTTTCATGTTCGTTACTTTCGTACTCGTCATCGGTGTAATCGTCGTACGCGGTCTGCTCATCCTCCGTACCACCATCTTGTACATCCGTTGCTTTATCGCCTTCATATTTTAGACGTTGTAGATCGCAGGAGCCCGCGCTGCGCCGCAGTCTACCTGCCGGTGCACCCTCCTGCTGCTCACCTCGGTGATCCACTTCGTCCTCGACTGCGTCTTCTTCGTCCAGTTCGCCCTCATATTGACCTTGACTGGCTTCATCCGACTCGTCGTTATCGGCACCGACATGAAACTTAACTGGTTCCCAAATCTCATCGTCAGCATCCTCTTCGTACATTTCGTTTCTGTCCTTAAAGGGTTTCATCTTGGAAACGTGTACGATCATTCTTGCTCTCCGCCTCCGAGCTTTCACGGCTACCACTTTATAGTTTACTGGTCCCGTTTGTCGTGTTACCATATACGGTCCTTGCCAGCGACTCATCAGCTTCGTAGCCTTGGCCATTTCGCCGGCCGGGTTGTAGATCCATACAAAATCACCCGTTTCGTACTGGACATCTGGGTGGTCATCACGGGCCCAGACGTGGTTCTGCTGCGCTTCGATGCGAGCTGATGCCTCCGCATGTACATCCTTCAGCCGCTTCGCAACATCTTTCACGAACGGCTCCTTCGATGTCGGCAACGCTAGGTCGATTGGTAATGCCGGCTCACGGGCGTACAGCATATAGAACGGAGAGAATCCTGTCGTAGCGTGCTTGCTTGTGTTGTAAGCAAATGTGACGAATGGCAGCACTTTGTCCCAGTCCCGTTGATCGGGACGGACGTACTTCGATAGCATATGTGCTATAGTTTGGTTGAACCGTTCGGTAGTTCCATTGCACTGTGGGCGGTAGCCCGAAGTGGTCGTTCTGTGCACCGACAGCAGGTTATACAGTTCTCCACTCAGCTTGTTAAGGAACGGCGTACCACGGTCACTCAGTATTTTTTCCGGCATCGAGTATTTGAGGAATACATCGAACAGCAGGAACTTGGCGACGGTTGTGGCATTTTGCTCCACTAGCGCTTTAGTCCAGGTCCATTTGGTGAAAAGATCGGTTGCCACGATAACAAACTTGTATCCGGCGCGTGTGCGGGTCAGTGGCCCCATGACGTCAGTTGCTATCACTTGGAATGGCCGCTCCGGACAGAAGCTTTGCACTGGGCCTGGCGCCCGTTCTGTCGACCGGTTTCTAGACTGACACTTTTCACAGCTGTTGACATACCGCTTCAAAATTCAGCATATCCGGAAACGAAATGCGCTTGCTCACCCTTTCCTACGTCCTTTCGAATCCCAGATGGCCAGAGTACGGGTCATCATGTAGAAAAGCCAACACTTCGTATCGAAGACGTTTCGGTAAAACCAGCAACATTCGCTTTTCACCTCTCGACTTCCACCATCGGTAAAGCACTTCGTCCTCAACGATGTACGACTTTCTTGTGTTCTTGTCGTAAGGCATTCTGTCGACGATTTCTTGACAGTAGATGTCCTCCTTCTGCTCTTTCACGATGTCCATGTCCACCAGACCAATGTCCTCAGTGACGAACGCATTCGCCAGCACCACCTGTCCAGCTGGTTCACTTGCTTCATCCGAGCCACTGCAGACTGGTTCCTGCAACATCACCGGGTCCGGTGAGGCGTAGGCGATGAACGAGTTCAGGTAGATGACTTTGTTTCCCCAAACAGAGGGGCCGACCACCGGGACAGACTGGTCGACTTCCAGGACAGACTGGCCCACTTCCGACACAGCCTGGCCGACGTCCAGCACAGAATAGCGCACCTCCGGCACAGACTGGTTGACCACCGGAACCGGCTCATCACACTCTGCATCCTCCTCCAACACTTCTGTCAAGAAAGCTGCAGTGCAATCGGTTTCGGTCTCGTCCGCGGGTCCACCCTCTTGCGGATATCGCGACTAACAATCCCCATCATGGTGTGCTTTTCCGGGCTTGTGTACGATGCGCAGATCGTACTCTTGATGACGCGGTGCCCAACGTACCAAACGTGATCCTGGTCCCCGAATGTTGACCAGCCAGCACAGGCTGTGGTGATCGGTCCTCACCGTGACCACTCGTCCCAACAAATAGTACCGAAACTTGTCGCATGTCCATATGATCGCGAGGCACTCGCGCTCCGTGGTCGAATAGTTGCATTCGGCCTTGTTCAACCGCCGGGATCCATATGCAATAACGCGTTCGCGTTCTTGGTCGTCCAGCTGCACGATGACTACACCCAGAGCATATCCTGATGCATCTGTATGAATTTCCACGTCCCTGTCCACGTTGAACAAGGCCAAAACAGGAGCGGTCGTCATCGCTATTTTTAGTGTAGTGAAAGCAAGTTCTTGTTCGTCCCCCCAGACAAAAACGATGTCCTTCTTGGTAAGGCGAGTGAGGGCTTCCACTATTGCAGAGAACGCGAGAATGAAGCGACGGTAGTAACCACATAGGCCAAGGAATGCGGGCACAGCTTTCAGACTCAGCGGCCTTGGAAAGTTCAGTATGGCGCTAACCTTCTCTGGATCTGGCTCCAGCCCATGCCTGGTTACAATGAATCCAAGTACCTTGCATCTGGACTTCAAGAAGTGGCATTTGCTGGGCTTAAGGTATAGACCATATTCCCGAAAACGAAGTAGTAGTTCTCTTACCGCTGCCTTGTGTTCCGCGTAGGTCTTGTGTCCAGCCACTACATCATCCAAGTAGCAAAATATCGCTTTCCATGGCAGCCACCAAAGAACATCCGCCATCATCCTTTGGAACTGAGCAGGTGCGTTTCTCAAACCAAAACAGACGACATTGTACTCGTACAGTCCACTGGATGCCTGAAATGCGGTGATGGGTTTTGACTCCTCCGCGAGCAGGACTTGCCAGAAGCCAGACTGTAGATCAAATGTGGTGTTGAACTGTGCACCGGACAAGATCTGCAAACAGTCGTCCACTTGGTGCAGTGGATACCGGTCGGCAATGGTGACCGCGTTCACTCCTCTCAGATCATTCACAAACCGACTCGCTTTTCCGTGGTCTCTATCCACCAGGAACGACGGTGAGCTCCACGGGCTTCTTGACCGACGAATGACCCCTTTGGCCAGCATGTCTTGCACCTGCCCTTCCATCTCGGCCACTTCCCGCGGCGATCTTCGGTACTGATTCTGAAATCGTGGCTTGGTACCAGGTTGTAATTCAATCTTGAATGGTTCCACTTTTGCCAATCCCATTTGACGCCCTTCCGTGTGAAACACGTCGGAAAATTCCTAAAACATCTTTGAGAAATCTCCCACTTCGTCCGCAGTATTAGCGTCCCCAACGTCGAATTCATTTACTGGAATCTTGGGCCAGCTGTACTCCCATTTATCTGTTTCGTCCTCTTGAACGCCATCCATGGCTAAAGCCAGCCGTTGTTGCTTCATTATTTGGCCCCCACCAGTCTGCTGGTGTAACAAGGTCATCATGAGCGACTTGATCCCAGGTTGATAGACGTTTGACCCCAGGTTGGGCTAACCCTGTCCATTGACGCCACTGCTGCCCGTCTCTTTGCAACAGCTGGTCCAAATCTTCCCTTCAGACTTAGTCCGGCTTTCTTTGCTGCATCCATCTTCTTGGCTTGCTGCTCGTACCAAGTTGGTAGTCCTACTGCAGCACGCTGGGCATCGGACATGTCCTTTGTCAACCGATAGTCATCCGGTCCAAGTAACCGATTATGGGCGACATCCAACAGCACACCCGGGATTGTGGTTACATTGCATCCGATCATAGCATCGTATCGGTTACCATTGAAATCAAGTACTTGAAACGGAATTGATCCCTTCAGTCCACTTATCTGAATTTCCAGGCTCACTCTTCCCGTTGTTTTCACCACGCGGCCGTCAGCCATTGTCACGTCCAAAGTCTCTGGTGTAATCTCGCACCCCAATCCTCGTGCAAAGCTCAAGTTGATCACTGAGATGCTTGCCCCACTGTCCACAAGTGCCGATGCTTCCCTTCCCTCGATCTTGAAGCTCATAATCGGGACTGGTCCCGACTGGGCCAGGGGCTCCTGTGCTGGGCCAAACGGCTTCCTTTCGGCTTCCAACTGCGCACACAGTGGGTTGGTTGTACTGCGACTTTGATCGGACTGCTGCTTCTTTGACGTCCGCTGGTGTCTCACCGTCATCATCGCCAGCGTTTG
>JAQGAU010004764.1:0-11115 GCA_034698045.1 Paramacrobiotus richtersi | reverse complement strand
TTCAAATCTGTTCCAGTCTACCCCGTCTAGGTACCAATACAAACATTTGTATTACCAGTACCCCCCGTCTGCTGCTATACCTTCCGTTCATCGGTTTTTGCTTACAACGCACGTTATATGTATGCTTAGTGATGATACGTCTGCGGTCTGTTTACCGGTTTCCGTATTGGAGACTCGACTTTCTTTCTACATGTACAGCTGTAATGAGAATCTAAGTGCGATATCTTTATAAAAAGAATTAAGAACTGTGGAAGCCATCAATCAGGATGGTAAAATTTCCTGAAAGAACAGGCTTTCACATGCATATAGAATCAAATAAAGCGTTTCTTGCATATCGGAAACCGAACAACTGTTATGGAATTTTACCACCAGGAAAAAAACAGTGTAGTGTGAAATCCTTGACCTTACAGTATATTGTTCTGCTCGTTTTCAGAGCATATTGTGCCACGCAACACATGCTGATCTGACAATTGGGACTCGTGTGTCCATGCGGTCGATTAGAAACCAACGTGGCGCTGCGGCTCCAAAGTCCAAAATAATATGTTCCACTGCGTAGAGCGCTGATCGCACGTATGCACTCAGTTTCCGCTCAGTCAGCTGCAGCTCGGCCACGTAGAGAACGGTAAATTCTCTGACTTGGTGAATAACTCAGCTTTCTGCCTGGCTGCGCCTGGCGCATCATAAAGTATGGCGCGCCCGGGTCGTCAAAAGGTAACATTTCTTTAGAGAACAAATTTTCCAAAGAGCTCTTACGACAGCAAGCAGATTTTTCATTAAAACCTGATTACTCTTTAAAGACTTATGGAAGGAACTGAAACGACAAGAATTTTTTTAGAGAAGTGGCGCGACAGGTCTTTCGACAAGTACTGCGGTTTCCTGATGCCGACAAATGTTTGGATAGCTGTGTCTGCCATCAATTTTTCTTGACAGCTCGTTAAAGATCCACTCTCTAAAGAGCTGTCACAGACTTTTTCTTTAAAGAACTGTCTAAACTGAAAGTTAAGGATGTTTGCTGGTGCTGGTACTTATGCTGCAACGATATTGTACAAGTTCAATGTGCCGCAGACAGAACCATATGTAGACAAATGGACCATTAAAGGCTATTTAATTTTTATATAGACAAAGAAGCAGCTTGAAACGATGAACAATACTGTACATACAACTCCATACAAACGAACTGAACTGCGTCCTCCTTTGAAGCGGATGTCGAACACCAACTATGCATTTAAGATTTACCGGACCAGGAAAGCTTGTCATTCGCTAATAAACCCCTGAAAAATATTACATCGGTTTCGTGTCTTTATTTACATGAACATTTTTATCGGGAGCAACAGCCAAAAGAGCATCGGTGATAAATTGTAATCTGTGGGAAATGATTTAGTTCGCGGGATGACTGGAACGGCACATTTTTAGTTTCGTTGATCAGACTTTTAGATCAGTAATTTCAGTAAGATTGCCATATTTTATGCAACGCTAAATTCTCCTGCCCCACGTGGAGCGCCCATTCAGGAGCGGGTCAGCTCCGCCTCCTCCCAGGGCAACTGTTCTGTGCGCCCACCAGCCGAGACTGCCCCCTCGTCGCGGCACCCTCCCCGACCGCGAAACGCACCCTTGCCCGGCGTACCTGAAACCGGCCAAGAGGGAGGACCGTTAGCCGGCGGCGTTCTGTGCCTTACGCCACTGGGGACCGCCCCGGGTGTCAAAGATGGAACGCGAGCCTACCGCAATTTGGGCATGAGTATTGTCGGCGGGAAGGTAGAGATCTCCGGTTGGACCGGCACCAAGATGACCATTATCGGTATATTGATTAAGCAAAGTTATTGAATTTGTGCTCTTCGTTTTGCTTGGTTTTTCTTCAATAGTGAACAGTAATATTACTATAACTAGGAAAGTGCACTCGCTAATTGCGGGCACTGAAATGACCGAAGCGAAGAAAGCACGCACATGTAAAGTAATTTAAAACATTTTGTTATGGATTTGTTTAACCCACGAGTCCAAGAAATACGCATGTTGAGCTAAAAGTTGATATTCACTATTGTGAAAACTGGATTAGGGAAATGTTTATTTCGCTATCTGGTGTCATCAAAATGCGAGGGCAGCATGATAATTTGTTGACATCAGTGGGCATGCCCCGTATTTCACGGCAAAAAGAATTTTTTGTTTGAAATTCACCAGGAGAGGTTTTCAACTAATAATTAAAGAGATTCTAACTGGTCTGGGGAATTCTCGGGTGGCCAAGGGGCAGCTGTGAAAAAGTTTTTTTATAAATCTGAAAATAATCATTTGGAAAGCAGCTTTTTACCGGTGAAAAGCACTTTGCTGACTTTCGAAAACTGAGATAACCTCCCCAATGCAAGCACCTAAACAGTAGTCCCTTGAACAGTTAATCTATGGCACTATTGGCAGTAAAAAATCATACTATATATTAACATTAAAAAATAAATACGAAAATAACAAACATTATTGACCGATATTAAAAACTATAGTCATATTCTATTATTATTTATCTATATAATTCGCTAAGAGTTTTCTGTATGTCGAGTCACTCTGAACGATCCGCTCACCCAACTCACAAGTGCCATATATCATTTTAAAGCTTGAATCTTCTATTTTTGCCATCAAAATTAAAAAGTTGGGAAAACTATCCCATTCACAAGAATCGGGCACTTTAGTGGGAAACCAATGGGAGACGGGATACAGAGTTGTGAAACGTATTGGACGTGTGGGTTGAACTCCAATTCCATTGGAGCTCGGTGTCAGTGGTGATGGCAAGCCACGGCTACACTATGTGCTTTTAGGTCGGGGATTTTTTTCAGCCACCGGCCAGGGGATTGTTTTTGCAACATCCGGAAGGATGGATGTGCAACGCAGTTTCAAAAAAAAGCGGTAGCGTCCAAATACAACAACGGTTGTGACACGAAGGCCGTAGCATCTGTTTGTGGATATAAAGGGGATGGAGAGAGGGGGCGAAGCCTGTCGGCGAAGTGTGCGGATAAGAGGGGGAGGATAGGGGTGAGCCGTGAGGGCTTGGGTGAGGCAAAGCCTGTGGGAGAAGCTGAGTTCTCAGACTTTTGCGGGAGCGTGAGGTCCGGTTAAAGGGCTTTACCAAAGCTTTAACGTCTGTGACAGTATTTAAAGTTGTTTTGTACTAAAACGGAACCACCCTATCCTCCTCCTCGGAAAGAGGGAAAGGGGTAAATTACGTGACGCAACGAATGATAAAAATGTACGTTAATGACAAGAGTTTTTTACTTGATAAAAGCCAATAAGTAAAAAGAGTTTTCTAGAGGAGTTACTTTTGCTGACTCCAATCCACTATAGAAGATAAAAAATAAATAAAAAAATTGCAGTACCGGAGTCTGCGTTCTGTTTTATTAGCGCAATTTGCGCGGGGTCACCTAGTTAATAAAATAAAATCATAAAATATAACAAATAATACCAATGTGTAATACATAATAAAACGAAAAAGAGTAATAAATAAATAATAATAAATAAGTAAAATAAATAAATAAATATTATAAACAGATATAATAAATAATAAACTAATAAATAAAAATAATGATGACCGACCGACGGAATGACAGACAGACATCGAAATCCATTTGAGTTGAGTATAGAGGACCTTCGCTCCGCTTCGGTCGATAATGTTTATTATTACGGTCGATAGTAATATTACTATAATAATGTTTAATTACTACATCGCATTAATATTTGATAGTAATTATGTTGACCATTGTCCCTGAATTAAAAAAGGGTTACGCTCAATGTGTATTGACTGGTACCGGTCTTCTATCGCCGACTGTTTCGCATTTGTAGTAATAACTCCGCCACCTCGCAAAATGCGCACCTCCACCTGACCCGCACCGGTAACGCCCTATACGGCTGCCCCATCAGTCGCGTCCACCCGTTGCGCATCTCCGACCACAACTTCACCACCGGCTCCCCTTGCCTCGATTATACCGCCATTGATGTCAAATTTTCAGTCCCTTCAAGATGCTCCACTTCCCCATCCCAATTGACAGCACATCCCACGTGGACGTGAAACTATTGGTATCATTCCGAGCCGGCGCCAGTGGAAATTTGTGCCGAAATTGTTCTTCGGCAAGGTGACCCGGGTGTGCGCGTGGACGGCGGATGGGCGGCGCATGGACGTTACGGATGTAGCAGCTGATCCGGAATTGCGAACCGCGCAGGAGGTCACGTGGCGGACGGAGCTGCGGGAGCAGGCGGATCGGTATGGGAAGACGAGCGAAGCCCGGAGTAAGAAGGGATTTCTGTGGGTGCCGGGGCTGCAGTATTCGTAGCTGGGCTTTTTCCTCGATTGTACGGCACATTCAGCAAAAACTGAAAATTTTTGTTGAGTATTAAATTAGTAATGAGCAAAATGCTAGAATTGTCCAAATTTTGGTACATTTTAGGGTCGGAAAAACATGACTACAAGGTCCGATATGGACCCAATAAAAATGTAAGATTCCTTTAAATCTGTCTGCGGATCTTTTATTAGTGTTGAATTTATTTTCTATATTATGCTGCTGCTGAATTTTCTTACAAATTTTCTTACGTTACCTTTTCAGAATACTCCGGAGATTTTAAAGAAATCCCCAGGTCAGCGGTTTTTGCTTCCCACCTTGGCAACGGGGACAGAGTCACACCTGTGTGGAACGGATCCAGGAAAGTTTGGACGGTATGGTGGAAGGCTTTTTTTTTAAATCGAAGAGAAGACTAGCGGTTTTATTTCTAAATATTTTCCTTTTTACGACATCAGATTCTTCTACGGTTTATTTCGTGTTTTGTTGTTTATTAGAATACAGCAAATGTAAGTTAATTTCACTGTCTAGTTAGTTTAGTTAAGTTTAGTTCTGTTTTTTTGCTACTCTTACACAGAATTCTTTGTGATTTTTATTAAGGAAACATTTGGTGGTTCGATTTTTTTTAGAAATCGCTTGTGGCTCGTTTCTAGAAGCTTCCCGCTTATTCCGATTTGGGGCGGCGATGGCGGTGATTTTGCCCGTAAACTACCAGTAGCCCGTCAAGTCAGCAAATTGGACGTGAGCTATCTCTCCGTGGAATACATACTGACTGAAAAGTCCATCACGGCTGTTTTGCAATGCGGAACTAAACACGTCACTGTCAGTCGCCGACGTCAGGTCAGTCAGCCAGTACAATTATCCGCAAACATGACTAGATTTCTGGTGCATAACATTGTCAATAACCATAAAACAAAATACCAAAAAAAACTATTATTAATCATAAAAATCGTACAAGATTTCCTTCGAAGTACGCAGTAATTTGCTGAATAACTGAACAAAATTTACTGTGTTGGTTTGATTTCCTACGTTAAGTAACATCAGTCACTGAAAATGACAGCGGCTGTGATTGTATTAATTGTAGTAACGTTTTTCGACCGCGACTGAAAATTTCGACTCTGACCGTGAAATGCATGCATGCCGTACAAATGCTTGATAGATGGTACTTGCGTTCCTAATATTGACGTAATTTATGCGACCATTTTGGGGATACCAAGGAGACGCATTTCCTAGGTTCATTTAATACACGTGCGTTGCGTTACAGTCGGCACCACACTTTTCCAAAGCGCTTAAACGAGCTCATTAGGGCTCGAAGAGGCAAAATGCAAATTTTACAAGGAGAAGATTAAATTTTGCAACCGGAAGTTCCTCAAGTGGTGTCAATCGTGCACCTTCCAGTTGTGGGTGATAAGTATCTGGTTTTGTGCTTATCTGTGAAGCCGGTGAACCGATACTACAATTGGAGGATGTGCTTACTGTTTGCAGAGTTTTTTTGTAGTTCGTCTTAGGTATGAGGAGCATCATAGCACGTTCCGTTGTAGCGAAAGGTCACCTATATGCAAATATACTGACATTTCTCCCTTAAGTTCTTAACGAAGATTACCAGCATTATAAAATCTTAATCCAGCTACCATTCGTAGCATGTTTCTGGTACAACACAGGCGTGAACTTTGCGGTACAGTTTCGGAATACCTGGTTCATGTGATTCTAAAAGCATACTCTCAATTGGAATTAACGTGATATATCGATTCTTCTTGTTAATGGAGAGAGAGTCGATCGTATCACTCATGGCGGTTTTTTTCTAGAAGAGAAACTGCACATTTAGTGCACTACCATATTATTATAGTCATACAGTTATAGTCATACAGCACTGTAATGTTGAAGCATTCAGATGTCGGATTCGACCACTCCACATATGCCGATTATTGTAGTTATACCGAGCACGCTGCACAACGAGAATCCAGATGATGTGCGCAAACTGCTCATGGCTACAACCTTTGACATAAAGCTGTTTCTCCTGTCGTGACCTTATCACGATTAATAGCTAGTTAATAGAAATGTTCTGGGCTTTCGCGCTTACGTAAAAAGATAGCCGCATGCTGGAAACGAGGGCGATTTTCCTAATTTACTTACGTGATATGATATCCGACTTTTTCTAAAAATTACCTTTAATTTAAGCAACCCCCGGACTCCAGCTAAGCACGATATCGATACATATTATCTGTAATCATAGATTGATTTGCTGCCTTTGCGCACCAAGTGCAAGCAGTTATTATTACTGTCTGCTGTACAAATTGATTATCGTAACTTGTGCGTGAACAGAAAGAAGGTCTCAGTAGCGATTTCAGATATGCAGCCCATAATACTGGAAGAGAATGTTACGAAAACCAACGTGGCACATATAACATACATGTACTTAAATATCACCGATTTAACGCATTGCGAACGACGCTTACAAGGATACGTTTCGTTGTGTAACTAAAAAAGGCATCGCTGTGAAAAAATAACTGTGAATAAACAGCTGTAATACTGTCAAAAACAAAACTAAACATGCATTAACGATGGATCATGTAAGCACACATACGTGCAGTCTGCGTTTTTTATTCACAATCTTTACATTAATTTTGTGTCGACGACAGAACAAACGACAGTACGTGCAGTACGTCATGGGTTTACGGAAGTCATCAACGATAAATTTTACCGGTAATAAGGCACTGCTACTACATATTACTGTCACTAATCCTAGCTTCCCTATCAATGCACTTCTACTGTACATAATCACAATACGTACGTCCTCAACCAATCGTTGTTAGCGAGCAACCATACAATTAGAATTCTAAAAGTGCAAGATACTGGTAATTTCTGGATCTGTTGCTGCATGTATGATGCCTTTTTCGATCGGTCCTGCCTAAGAACTGCCACATCGTAGCACGTTGAATTGTATCAAAAGGTCACCTGACAAACATTAAGAGCAGAAATTGCAGAGTAGAGTCGCAATCTTGTCGATAATTAAGGATAGCGTTGGCCGCTACACCTGTATACAGGGTAATTATGTATGGACTATTGATAGTAATTGTTAGTACAGTAAATATATATTGTACTGTCGGTTTGCAGGTGGGTAAGCTGTTAAGGCATAGCAGTCCTGCCAGCCTGTCAGGAAATACATGCAAGGAGCACTACTTATTGCAGTTGTGACGGTTCTCTTGCATTTGCATACTGTCCGGAAGCGTAATTTAGCTACCGATGCTGCATGCGTATTACCGTTGGTTGTTATTTTTTATTTTTAGTAATTGTATCACCAATAGAGTCGTATCTGGATTAACGAACGGCAGACGTTGTTAATTTCTTCGTTAACAAGTTATGCACGGAACCCATGATTTTTTTTCGCCGACACCCGGTATGCAGTTGCTTTTCCATGCGTTTTCAGCCATTGCAAGACGAAACTCTCCGTGCGCTGACACGGTATTGAAGCTTTGTTTTGACAATCTGTAATAAATCTAGAAAAAAAAAGATTTTTTGTGTTTCGGTACTTTTAATTCCGGCCCAAATGGGCTTAAAAATCGTGCGGGAAGCATTGTTTTAGTCTTTAGAGCTGTGCATAACAGCGCGTTCTTAAATGATGGCTGTATTGCATTATCCCGCTAATAACACATTTTGTTCAGGATTAGAAATTTTGCGCCCACGGGAGGGGAAGTCAATGATTTCATTTCTGTTTAAGATTAAAGCGCCGGACCCTTGCATTTATAACGGATGTTCAGCATTTCTGACCTTCCAAGAGCAGTTTTTTACCATCAAAGCCTTGCCATCCCTGCATGTCTATATAGCCTTCTTACTACTGGAACCAACCTCCACAATCACAGCCATGCGCGTTCCCACGCTAACATATGATATATGCGCAGCTATATGTACGCGCTTATATAATGATGCTTACGAAACAGGAAAACTAACGTATTGTGAACGCCGGATGTTTTTTATAGGGAAGAAATTTACAGTGAAGAAGTGTCGCGTAATGGAAAGAGACAGTCGAAAGAACGAACGGCAGGGTCTAAAACCTGGCCCCGGCCTTGGCCGGTGGCCTAGGCCCTTGGCCCAGGCCAAAAAAACTCTGGGCAGGCCACCGGCTAAAATCTGGCTACGGCCTTGGAAAAACCTGGCCTTGTAGAAAACAGCATTGCTGGCAATAACAAGGATGGTATGAACATTTTCCACTAACCGTCTCGTGACATAATGTTGGCTACTACTCTTTATGCCACACAGATATTATACGTGTAATAAATTCCCGTGCTGATATGATAATAATGCATATTAAATAGTATTATAAATTACTAAATAGTATGACCCTTATTATCAGTACTTAGTACGTACCTCTAGTTAATTGAATACAACTGTATTTCCAAATCATAATTACGTGCGTGCATTAGCGTACGAAATTTTTCTGAAAACTGCTCTACGATTGTTTATTTTTAGCAGAACAACCAGAACAGATAGAGGAGCACGTTCGTTCGCCCTTCTTGCCACTGGTATCGTACAGTCAGTATTCGCTCTTCCTGATGCTGGTAATGTCCCCATAGTGTTCCCTAATTCGTCCCGCATAACAAGCTACAAATATGCTGCGGCATGTACCTTGAGATCACATGATTCACATAGCCAGCGATCGACGTCCGTGCGACAGTCTCGATCATCCCGCGGTGAAGCAAATTTAAGTCTCCCATCATCAACAGTGATTTATATATTAATCGAGCAGTATGCTAACGGCGAAAACCTTACTTTTCGTCAGCGCGGAATGATCGACACTAGTACTACTGTTACGTTGACGCCGTTGCCTCGATTCTGCTCGTCCGCATATGATCGCATTTCGAAAGTTATCATGATCACCGTACTCAATTTGGAAAATAAAGTGTATGGCAGAGAGTGTGTAAAGTAGGTGAAAGTGTGTGGCAAGAAAGTATATGATACTAACCCATCTGCACGTTATATTGTACAACACTTCCTTATCTACAGAGCTACTAACAACAGCTGAACGTCACGGAGATGGAATATTAATTTTGAGCTTTACAGTTCAGTCACAGTGGATATGGATTCTCAACCAGTGTTTAGAAAACCTACATTTCTCTTTGTGAGAATATGACTAATGCGCCCTGCTATGTTTATGGCGGGCAGTGTACGTAATGGAAATACTTAACGAGTAGCATTTTGGCCGTTATATTCGATTTCCATGCAGCAGTCCAGAACTACACGTGTACGTTACGCGTAGTTGTGTAGAATAAACCATACAGTACATGCCGCGAAGCTTGTTGACTTATTCCTCAATAATTAAGGAATGAATGACTAACGGCTTCAGTGTATGACTGACTTGAGATGCATATTAATAATGGTACGCTTGTGTCAACGCTTACCTAATGTTTATTATAGTTTCTTTATATGCGGTGGCGTATACTTATGACTAACAACAGCTTTTTTCGGGATGATTTCAACAAGAAAGGGACTTCTACAACGTATATCCGACGTCAGTGGTGAGACCAGAGGCCAGTGATCTTCAATTAATGCTCTTTTTATTTATGTATCGCGGTTGTTTTTTTCGAACTTATTAGCTGGATCAAGAATTTCAGAAAACACTTTTGCAATAATGCACGAAATCGAGACCCAGTTAAGACCAACCTAGTGGACGTATCCGACTGGAGCTTCTATGAGTACTAATTAAGTATATAATATTATCGAAATTATTATGTGCTAATATGATTTGATATGCATCGCTGCGTGAGTTATCCAGGGTAGCTCGCTAAACCGAACACATTATAAATTTGTACGTAAACGCATCCAGTACTGTAATTTTAGTAATGTAAGACAGCGCATCGTCGATGTGCCGCTAGATTACATGCATTCAGCTTTAGTGGAAAAATGGGGAGAAAAGGAAAGCATCCTTGTTATTGCAAGCAATGCTGTTTCTGGTCGAGGCCGTAGCCAGATTTTAGCCGATGGCCTGCCCAGATTTTTGTTGGCCTGGGCCAAGGGCCTAGGCCACCGGCCAAGGCCAGGGCCAGGTTTTAGACCCTGCCGGAATGAACAAGTTTCAGAGCCTCATCATACGGGATTCTTCCAGAATTAAAGCGTCATTGTCTGCCCGATTAGCTCGTACGGATCGCGATGAGTCTCGGGAATGCTTGTATAAATTCAGCAGATATTTTTTCGTTCTCCGTGCTTGCTGAATATTAGCTGTTTCACCCACAACTTCCCTTATTGAATGAAAGTTTGTTGGTATTTGATGACGTATCACATCGGATACACCGCTTCGCGCCAGCACATTGCCGAACACGTTAGTATAATACCTACAGTAACAAAAGGATTATTAATGTGCATCCGTGGTTATCAGACTGACTGATCCGGGTTCGGAGTCTTGACTCAGTCTTTTATAGAAAATCCTAACAATGGAGTATTCATAAAATACTCTTTACTACTATCGTTCATCGGTACTTGCTATGTATTCAGTGTATTAGATGTCTGAAGAGCTGTTTAAAGAGCTGTCTAAAGAACTCTTTATCTCACAGATTCCGGTCCGAACAGTTCTTACACGACTAACTCGTCAAAGAGTTCTTTAAAGATATTGAACATGGGAAAAAGGAGCTGACTAGCCTCTCAACAGCGATCTTTAAAGAACTACCACCTTTTGACGACCGCGGCGCGCCATAATACAGAATTACTACAAAGGATGCGGATGTTGGGCAAAGGGGGTTGGATTTGCCTCGCTGTGTACAATGTACGCTTTTCACAGTTGGCTGGAAAATGCAGTCTCGATTGACTGGATGTTTAC
>JAQGAU010004763.1:0-11118 GCA_034698045.1 Paramacrobiotus richtersi | reverse complement strand
GGATTGACTTGACCGTTAATCCAATTAAAAACAGATAGCCATGTAGGTGAAGTTAAACACTTGCCGCCGTCGGCGTTTATCCCCAAAGTGCTTAGCGCCCAGATAAGCTGACAATCAGGAATATTCAATGTTGCTGCTGTTTTCCAAATCGGCGCCTTTCAAAACTGACAACCGCCTGTCATGCATCGTGTTACCAGATACCGATAAAAAAAATTAAACAAAGCGTATGTCTTTGTGCATACATTATTACCGCAGTATGCTGGGTATCAAGTTCCTGTATCATGGAAAACTAGTCTATAAAATGTTAACATGCAAGACAGCTTTTGTTCCTTCAAGATCTTTCAATTCCAGATCTTTTCATGATCAACTGTCCTGCCGGATTTTATAAAAAAATAACCGTCCAGCGAAAAATGCATTTATGATATTTTGTCGCCTTCTGTAGCTTAAATTGCTTAGTTAGGTACATAGAATCGTACCCAGACTCCGACCATATATATTCTGCAAACTACTTGCTTGCGGCAGTTGGGTATGTTAGTTTGTGCATATATATCTAATTTCAGTTTTGGCGATTAGTTTTTTCCTGTTCCATTGTTTATACTTCGCGTTTTGCACAAGAACTGCAATGAATCTCGTTATCCATCTTCAGTAAATGTTTTGTACTGAGATTTACAGAATTTAGTATATTATGTAGCGAACGTCGTTATTTCGGGTGGGCTTACAATGAAAATTTCAGAAAAATTAGGAAAAGCTCGACGTGCAGCATATGCGGTACTAATGCGTTTTGATTCATACAAGCGGTGGTATTAGTGATACTAATCATCAAGGTACGAACGCTGGAATTCTGAAATAAAACTACGTGTTCACATAATATTAAGCTTCTTATAACAATTATTACAAGATGAAACCGAAATTGTTTATAAACGTATAACTCAGATACGTTTTTATGAAAGACGCTGCGGCAACGTAAGATATCGAACATAATATTATTATGATACGGATACATAAAAGCATTTCAGTCACATCGTCATTGCCTTAATTAGACAACCTGTCCGTATTTTACCGGCTGGTACGCAGCAATGTTGATCAAATATTGGAAAGTATGAAATAGGAAGATGCGCTGCAATTGGCTTAGTTGTGGCGTTATCTATATGATGTAACCATTCCAGCGAAACTTGATTGCGGACTGTTAATAACATTATGACGATTTCAGCGGAGTCACCAATCCAAGGGTGATTACGCTTCCATATATGTCTATTTTCGGTTACGGTCAATATTTGGTAGCGGATGCGCGCGTGGATGCTGATACGATTATCACAAATTACAGTTATCGTTTAGTTCACCAAAAGATTATTGTATTCGGAGTACAAAACGCTATCACTGTATAGATAGTATTATTATTGATACGGAAAGATCGTAAACAAATTAAAGCAGTCGATCGTTGTGGTTCTTTCCTCCTGTTCCGATGATTTTGCGTAAGGATCAACTTATATTACAGTAACAGTAGCTTGCTACGATCTATACGTATACGTGGAATCCTCTTCATGCAGCTCTTTTATTTGTTTCAATTAGCTTTATGTTTTATTCATAACGTAACATTCGTTCCTGCAGAAGTTCCTGTTTTCATTTATTAATCTTCGGATCATTGGCCGCACTGTTTCCTTTTTTCATTTGTTGATCTACTTGTTAGACCTGCTGATTTATCGATTTACTGATATATACGGGAATGGTCAAACCTGCCGGAATTTAATATATACCAGGAGAAAGCTATTCTAACGGCAGCATCAACTTTAAAAAACTAAGACCAGCCGCATATAACATGCAAAACATTTTAGTGATGACCAGTAGACGCCGAACAACATCCCGAATTCAGAAATCTTCGCTACGCAGACGGATTACCCGCGGGACCCTCACAAGCACTTCTTCAGTTATGCCACTTATATGGACATCGACGACCATTTTTCCAAATATTACCAGCACAATGCAAAATTTCCATAATACAACAATAAGTTCGAACGCATCCAGCTCCGTGCCAATAATACCACAGGACCGGAATCCCGACCAAACAGGCAGCTACGGCTTAATGGCGTTGGCCCTTCTGGTTGTCGTATTTTGTCTGGGCATCCTGTTTTTCGCACTGTGCCGGTACTGCAGAACACGGGTATTTAATGAAGCTGCTGTAACCAGTTCCATGCAGCAAAGTAGCCGGGAACGTCGTCGACGACCAACTGAATATCTCGAAGCACCGCCGGATTACAGTAATGTTGTTGCCGATGATGTACCGGATTTGCCACCGTCGTACGAAGATGTCGTGGTGAAGACGGGGCACATATGCATCTCACCGAAGAGAGTGGCGTCGGATGATAGTTTACTTCCGGCTACCAGCGGACTTTCTCCGGGCAGTGAACCGGGTGGGATAATAAATGCAGGATATATCCACAGCAGTTGGGGTCCAGCCGAAGAAATATCCAGTAGCTGAATAGTTTTATAAATTATCTTTGATTGTTCAAAATATCGCAGTTTATTACTGTGATATATTATCACAACGAGACAACAGGAAGCTTAAATTTAGTTGTCTTAAATTAGTCTCAGTTTTGATTTCCGTTAAAAGAAACGATATTGCTGTATTTGGGCCATACTCATCTGTACATATTTAAGACTGAAATGGAACAAAACATGAAAGCTGACAATATTGAAACCGGAAATGCTGCTTACGACAGTACCTTATCTAACTTAACGCAAATTAAACAACAAACCTGAGAATAAAATGCACTTTAATTTGTGTTTGATTTTGGCACAAAAGAATACGCAAAGGGGTCATGCCATGTAAGAAATAATGCAGCAAGCATAAAAAACAGTCGGGTAAAATTAGCGCTGCTCAAGGAGGAAGAAGTGGAGAAAGATCGAATCTTCGTCCGGAAGGTGCGCGTCTGATGCGCTGCCGGATGTTGTCGGTGTTAAATGGACGGAAATAGCGATTTTTAGGATTTGGTGTACACGTCCAAATTTTGCAGTCTATAAAGCTAGAACTTATTTGGCTACGGACAAAGCTGGCGGTGTATAAGTAACAAAATTTTGACGATTTTTATTCGTACGTGGACGAGGCGAGAAAGACTGGGGAGAGTATTCCAGAGACCCGGGGAGAGGGTGTGACGAGCTTTTCCTTTCGGCCAAACCTGAAAGCTCCTCTGTACGTATGCGTAGGATGAAAGGTGTCGCAACTGGGAGAGTTCCCAACTTTTTCATACATCTAGTTGAGCAGCCTAAGCACTGATATTTCCGAAGACAGCGATTTTCGCTGAATATTATATTGTGTTCAGGCAACGTCGTCACAGCAGGTCATGGTAATTGTTATGGTTGCTAAGTTTGAAGACCAGCATAACGCATGCGCTGTGTTTGATGAGTTACAAGCAAGTATGACAGTGTCAACAAATGTGCTGAAAAACGGAAAACTCTAATTACAAGTTTGGTGGTATTCTCCAGAAGATATTCAAGCTTCACGTACTCATTCCTTTTTCATAATGTCAGTAGGCAGCCCCAAGTTATCATAAACCCAGTCCTTAATTCGGCTGGCTGCACATTAATTAAAGAAGTCAAACTGCTCAAGTTTTAGCCATAGTAAGCCAGTTAGAAAGGTCAGATAACAACACGTGGATCGATATTCTTCTACGTTATGGATTTTTTATTATATATTATTAATTACTAACTGAATTCGCGTACTTCCAAAAACCATGTTATTCGGTAAGTGTGTATTGATCAGTTGTACAGCTGCCTCGATTTGGAATTTTAATATGGGTGAGTGCACATGCACACAATAATTGTTACCGTATGTGTGGTGCTAGCGCAGTAATCATGGTCATGAACGTTATAACTAGCGAACATTTTACAGTTTACGTCCTGACTGCATGACGATACTCGTACACTTATTTGTAAATCAGTCAAAACATACGTATGCAATTTTTTTTCTTGTTGTGATTGCGATATACTACCGCAAACATGTGAAAATGCTTTTAATTCGTGGCTCTGCCTCCGTAACTGAATTAGCTAAAAAATTAATGCTTTTATCTTGGTTGCGCACCAATGGCCAACTTTGTAACGTTTTCAGGGTTTGTCTGCCTGCTTGCTTGTTTTTTTACAGTTTTCATTTTAAATTTGTGCAGTTTTATACAGTCAACGGGTTTTTTAGCAAGTGCGCTACAGTGCATGTATTGCTCTCGGGCACCCAACATGACTCTGGATATCACACCTTATTGTTCGAATGCCTCTTCCTACTCCTTGGGAAAGTGTTCAGAAGATGGTATATCCTGTATTTCAACAGACCTGATCTGGACTGCCACTGCCAAAAACGAATCGAAGATAAACAAGTTGTTAACAAGTAAATGATCAAACATTTTATGGAAAGTTACCAGTATAAAAGTATAAAATTTTCTTAAAGTCTTTGTGTAATTAATCCACCGCTTTTGTATATTACCGATAAATTTAGTACTGCTACCGAACGTAAATATAGTTAACAAATGTGCATAATGATGTATCGTTGTGAAGTATGCATTGCTGTTCTTCTTAAGATTTGTTTTCACCGCTTGCGATACTTGCATTCGCTAGTTGCATCACTTAATTAACGATAATCTTATAACAAATTTATGACATTTTAGTAACTGTTGACTGTTTTCTTTAAAGAATAATTCAAAAAGAACATTCCAATTTGTATTACGTTGAAAAAAAGGAGTAACTTGGCGGTTTGCATTTTTTACAGCACGAAATACCGGATGTCTGACAAAAAAGAACGCTCGCACTTCTGCCTTCTATCGTCTTGATCCTGCGTTCGGCACTGTCGATACATGTTAGCAGTTTGATAATGACCCCGTTTCGGAACCCACCGGCCCGATTAGCATGGTTCTTCCCGACTGGCAGCGATTCAACTTTACCATCAAAGGTCAAATCTGTATCTGCCTCAAAGACAACTGCAACTCGAAAGATTATATTTTACCTTCTTCGAATGGGCACTTCAGCGTCCGAGGAGGGGATGGCACAGTCTGGAATCGAAACGTTGATACTTTACAGCGAGCAACTAGTGACGTTCATAATGCTGCTGGATCTTATGTGCGTTTTTACGTTTCCGTTACATATTATTTAATATTACCACTTGTTGCACAAATTGAATCGTATTATCTCTAGCTATAGTTACTTAACAGGATAGTGCTCCAAATAGCTGTCTCGTTCTGTTCTTTCTAACCTCTACACAGATACTGCACACACAAAACCGAAGAATTTATCAAAAACCATTCTGACAAAAAAATGAACAACAGTAATTTTTCCCACAGCAATTTATTTTACGGAAACTTTTATGCTGTGTTTTAGAACTATTTACTCGAACGATAACTTCAGAGTATAGTGTTTTAGAGTATAGTAGTTCATTAGGAAAACAAAATTCGTTCATCAAGTTTATTATACTTCTAATCATAAGGGAAAAATACTTTAGATCTTGTTGTTCTGTAGTCAGCAAAAAATAAACTGAAACGATCTGTAATTCTATTTTGCAGAATATTATATTATTATATTCGTCGATAAATAATCTACGAGCAAAACTTACAACTTCTAATTATTTTACCATTCTAACCAAGCCGGTGGATTTGCCCAAAATAAAAAGAAAGTTAAAATAGTGTATAATACGGTGACGCAGAAACGGTAAGCTGGATTTGTAACGCCAACATTTAATTCTGGAGATGTTATACTAGCCTTAGCAAGTGTATATATATTTACTACGTGATAATCACAATTTTTACTATTGTGTCTGCAGCATGGTATATTGTTGCGCGTATTGTTCATTAACACGAAAGTAATACTCGGTTCATCAGCATCTCAAAAATAAAAGTTGTTTTAGATTCTTCCGAAAGAAAACCCGAAGACATTCTGATTTAAATCCATAAAATCGATGAAGATCTACAAACTTACACAAAGGCTGCATACATGTACTGTTATACATACATCTGTATGTATAACAACAAAATTAATACGAATAAAGTTAACATATACAAGGTACAGCAATAAAAAAAAACATTCCATCGTACGCATGCAACAAACACAATCGATAATCCCGCAACAGATTACGAGCTGTCCTCGGCACATTCAGGTTCAATCTCCTGCTCCAGATGCTTGACGAACCAGCGCAACCCATCGCGGAAGAACGGACTAGACAACGGTAGTTCATAGACGACCGGTCCGGGATTCTCAGTGTTTTGAGCGCGAAGGCACTGTACGGACACTTCCTTGACCCTTAAATCCAAAGAGCATGTTTATACGATGTATTCGAAGCATAAAATATCTGCAACAATCGATTTTCAAGAACTAACCAAGACGGCGCAAAAGGGTAACAAATCCTGTACCGCTGTCCCCGGGCATTGGCCGTTTTCTTACCAGGTCCAATCGGCTACAATATTTGCACACGTTTGATGTTAATGAAATACACAACGTAAAAAAGCAAGTTTACCTCTGGCTGGAGGTGCACTTTCACGAAATACTCATTCAGGTATTCGACGTAAATTATTCCAGCTTTTCGAAGTTCTTCCTGTCGTTCCAGTACACGTCTCTTTTGCACCTGTTCCGCGGATCCTACAAATTAAACATAGAAGAACTTCCGGCCAAAATCATTGTTTAACTTTCGTCTGGGTTCGGATGGTAAGACATGAGAAATTATAACAAAATTAAACTGAATAGACAAAGTCGCAACGATGACACTAACAGTCAGCTACAAGCACCATTTCGAGTAACTCCACTGTTCAACAGACAAGGTCGCACATACCCGTGAAGCTAATGAGGCTGGAACGAAACTGATCTGCGAAAGGAGCATCCACTCCGAAATCAGGCCGATCGTATGAGGTGGGTTGCACTTTCGAGCCATTACGTATACTGCCACGCGCTTGATTGACCGAGCTGGACGATGACGGGGTATTCTGTGTAACGCTATCCTTGGAAGCGATAGCACGGGACCGTCCTCCACTTTTCCGAGATGCAGATGATTTACTTCTTGGAAGAACCATTTCAAATAACAACAACGTCTGCAGTTTCCGTGATGTTAAGAGACACAGTGAACCATGAATGACCACGAAACTATAAAGGATGAGTCTGCACACTGCTCGCCAGCCCGCGCACTGCAGACCAGTTATCACATATAAATACGTATATTATTATTTCTTAGTACTTCTGTACGTGTGCAGTGCTGGAGGACGTGCGCAGTGAATATGCAAAAAAACGGAACTCATAAGTCATTTAATGACGAAATACTTTCACCTAAATAGGTTTTCTTTAAAGAATATTTTAAAATGAACTTCCCAATTTTTGAAAGGAGGAACAACATAGAAATCAGCATTTTATACAGCGCAAAATACGGATGTCTACAGATAACGTTAACAGAAAAGAAGCTCGCGCGCGCTTCCGCCTTCTATCGCATGCGCGCATATGGATCCTGCATTTGGCACTGTCGAAACACGGTATCAGTTTGATGATGACCCCCTTTCGGAACCCATTAGCCTGATAAACATGGCTCTTCCCGACCGACTAAATAAAAGAGATAAACCGAAGAGTTTGTAAGGTTTTTTGCTGCGATACTGTCACTCCTCAGCGACTACTGTAAATTATGCAGTCCAGACGATAACGACCGAGTGGCTGAAACGTCACCGCCCGTAAGCTGTTCCCGAAACCGCACTTTTATTGTTCACACCAACTCAAACTTTACGAAAAAGAAACGGTGCATAAAACATAAACCATCGTCAATACAACGCATCCATTCGTCATAAAACTCAAAATGGGCATTTAAAATAGATCGAAACTCTCTAAAACCATGCTTTAAACTACACAGAATAATATGCTATAAAACTATGAAATTCTGGACAACTTCGATAAATTCTATAACGACTAGCAGCGGCGGTAAACTCTAGGGCAGACGAGAAAAACGCAAACCATAAAAAAACCAATATTAAGTACAAAGCTGCCAATTCTGGAACCTGATGAAAGTGTTCTACAGGGTTTAAGGTCACCTCCGTCCATATTCGCTGATCATCTGCAGTGCGCTGTGCGAACCGATACACCACGCAACCACTTGGAAATTCACTCTTCCGCACCGACTTCATCTGAATCCATGTCGTTCCCGGTCATTTCGGATATTTTCTTCAGCAAAGCGACCGTCTCTCTAGAAACAAAATACCATTATTTCGCTGAATCTATTTCTGGGACGCATTTTACAAAACTGAATGTAAATAAAACACGTACTCGTACTTAACTAAGGTTTTAATAAGGACGTTGTTACACACGACTAATACTGTGATGCATCTGAAACAGTTCTGAGACAAATCGCTATAGAGTGCGCAACGTACAGCTAACAATCAAAGCAAAAATTAAATGAAAACTGGGAGATTCCTGATTCAGAAAAGTCTTGTCGAAACGCGAGCCTTTTTGAATCTATTAAAACTGCTTACAGTTTCAGTCAACAAACGCGTGCGACCTACATCGAATTGCCACAGAAAAATAAAATCTATTGCAGTTATTTCCTCGTTACTTTGTTCGATACTTACTGGAGCGTTGTTAGCATCATTTTAAAACGGGGTTTGATATCGTCCAGTTCAGCCCGACTGTTGCGCAGTTCTTCCTTCAGGCCGGGAATAACTCGTTCCTTTAACACAGCCAGTTCAGCGTGATCCGCTTGCAGATCCTCGAGCTGCTGCTTCGTAATCTGTTGCGGGGCTTGTTCATCTTCTGCAGATTCGGATTTGTTGTCCTGGCCCTTGTCCACTGCACTCTGAGATTCAGTTTCCAAATACAGCCGAACTACATCGCGCTCGGTGCAGGTGGATCGACAGGCTGGGCATCGTCCAGTAACCTAAACAACCCGTTACAATGGTTTCCCGACCAGTGAGGAAACGGATGATTTCGTACCTTCAGGCATTGGGTGATGCAGACGAAATGCAAGACATGACCACAAGGAAGAGCGGCGAAAGGCGACGCTTCAGCAGAAAGACAAATACTGCAAACATGTCCACCCATCTTTTGACACGTACTGTGATATGTAAACAATCGAAAAAATCAGCGAGGATTATCACAAAACCAAGAGTAAAAGTCAAAGCGCAAAGAAGCGAAAAAAACGTAAAGGTATTTCAGCTGGCGCATGCTAAGAAAAAAATTTATGCACTGCAATCGAGTCTGGTCGATGCTTGCGATTGAGCATGAACCCTGACCGGCGTCAATGGAGACGGTAGTACTAGTAATTGTAATATTAGTCTGCAGTACGTGCACTGCCCACTGCAAGCGTCGAATCACGAATCAACATTCGGAGTCTGGTGCATCCTCACTGATCCCTGGGCGGCGCAGAATAATCATACTTCTAAAAGTATCATTGATGAAGTACTGGAGAAAATATTGGTCACAAATACGTATATACCTTGTTATTTCGGTCTACAATTCCAGATGAAATTATGTAAAACTAAGCGAGTATGAAGAGCGCTTCGGCTCACACCCGAGTTAGGCAGTTACCTTAATGTAATTACCTAATTTCGGAATTACCTCCATTTGTAATTACCTATTTTCGTATTTACCGAATTTCGAATTGCCTAATTTCGTATTTACCGAATTTCGAATTAAGTACCTAATTTTGTATTTATCTAATTTGTAATTCATAATTTCGTATTTACCTAATTTCGTGCTGTACATACCGGCCTGGTTTTGGCAATTTGTTACCAATTTTTTTGTGAATACTTATTACTTAAGCGAAAGTGGCTGATTTCCGGCGTTGCATGCGGAGAAATAAAACATCGGATGTTCAGTCACCAGTCGCATGACCCTTGGTAATTTATTACCGCACGTTAAAATACAAATTTTTTTATTCCCTTCGCTGAAAAAATTCTTCAACGCACACATGTACAGTACAACGAGTTCGAAACGTTAGACAGACGTACGGTACGGTAAGATGTAATTCGATAATTGCTAAAGCGTGTTGTGACTCTTGACTGTTCTGAATTTTTGTACGTATCTTGCACTCCTATGTCATTTTTTATTTCACTGGGTACGTTTCACACAATTATCATTCCAAACTATATTCGATCTTTAACTCACGTACTTTTACGCGTCATTACCAGAAAGGCAGAAACGGTAAAAAAGTTATCTACGACAACGAAATGGAAATCTAAAAATGGTCATAAATATCATTCCATACTATGAAAAGGCAGTAGTTCATACGCGATTACCAAAATTGCAAAAAACTACAAAAATTACGTGACTTACGACAGTAAAATGAAAACCTAGTGTACGATTACAGTAAGTCCACTCTCATTTTGGGCGGCTAACGGAGGTCCATTCCAAATTCCAGCCACTGCCTGATATTTCGATCATTTACCACACGAATCCGCTGCCGCGAAATTAGGTAATTCCAAATTCGGTAATACGAAATTAGGTATTTGCGAATTAAAGGTAATACGAAATTAGGTAATTACAAAATAGGTAAATACGAAATTAAGAATTAGGTAAATACTAAATTAGGTAATTCGAAATTCGGTAAATACGAAAAGAGGTAATTTCAAATTAAGGTAATACGAAATTAGGTAATCACAAATACAGGTAATTCCGAAATTAGGTAATTACCTTAAAGTAATTGCCTAACCCGGGTGTGAGCCGCAGCGCTCTTCGTAAGCGAGTCTATGTTGCATTGCATTGCTATCAAGACGGTTAAGCAGTAAGTTACTTACTATATTCCGATTTATACATATTTCAGGGCACGCATTTCATGGTACTCACTTACATGTACACGCACTACATTCCCGATATCAGTCCTGTTAAATTATGTTACCAATTTAATCTCCAAAAGTCAGTCATTGATCATAAATCGGCAACAAGCACCAATTCAAAACAAAAACGCGGACCCAATACCTCGATTCTGCACATTAAACCTACGAAGATCATTCTCTGTTCTTAAAACATAAGCAATAAAATACTTGAAAAGACCGGGGGTGCTCGAATACATTTGCATCAAAACATGCCACAAACAACAAAACGCAACAACAACCACCTCAAAAACAAGATTTCAATTGGAACACGAATTCTGCCGACTAGAATGATTGGCCGGTGTCCGACCCGGTC
>JAQGAU010004762.1:0-11118 GCA_034698045.1 Paramacrobiotus richtersi | reverse complement strand
GCTTAATTATATCCTTGATATCGTCGTTCGACAGTACTGGTGTGGTTGATTTGGCGAAATCATGTAGATTTCCAACTGAATGTTCGAGATGCAGTTACTCATTCTGGCTAGCGATCGTTCATGCAAAATTTCTTGATATCGTTTCGCTTGCGTATGTACTAATTACCAGGCACATCGTTACTTCCTATGACCATTAGCCTGATTTAGGTCAGGTACATATTTCAGTTGATTGTTATGGTATGTTTAGCAAACGATTTACTTCAAAGTTGAAAGAAGAAAAGGGTACTTCGACAGTGGCTGCAGGATATGCCACATAATTTGCGGATCACGGGATATTGCACCTATGCCAATTGCACTGCGCGCACGGGTGCCATATATCCCGTGGTCTAAGCTGCAGTACTTGTCAAAATACCGTTAATGCTATATAAACACGAATATATGCAACAGGGAAATAACGGGCAGCGCTAATATTACAACATCGTGAATAAGCATGTAGCTCGGAAAGCAACACTTTGTTTTTCACTCATTAATCTCCTCAAGTTTACACTCATCATTGAAATGCTTACGGTCGCAATACTCCATGACGACAACCGTTTGTAGCACCGGATCCACAGGATCGGAAATCTGTGAGTCATCGACTTTAAAGTGGTAATACGTGGTCACATTACGATTGGTGATTTTGGTTAGTTTTTTCAATTTGTCCTTCAGCTCAATGCACAGCTGCGCTAAATTTGCCGTGTCCTGTTGGGGGTATTCGGCTTGCTTGACTGCCACTGGCCTTTCGGTTGGATTGTCGTTAAGCATCTCGACTGCTCGGTGAACCACGCCGAAACTTCCCCGACCGAGCAATCAATCCATCGGGTTGTATCAGATATTCGAAATTAAGTCCGGATTCCGGCGAGTCTTGAAAGGCGAAAAGTTGGTGTCCCATGATTAATGCTTAGAGAAACGAATCATTAGTAATCTGTTCACGAAGAATACGTGAAGCTGATTAGCGGTTTAGCATGGTAAATGTCCAGCTTTAGACTCCACGGCTGAGTTAGGGCTGGTAGGTGCATTTCTCGTATCTTATCAGCAGGAAAACAGAAAATCACTTCAGCAGTTAAATTGTTGACTCGTCAGGAAAGGTCATTTATAGAACTGTTGAGGTCATTGATAAAAGTGATAGAAGGATTAGTGTAATGTTATAAGGGCATGTGCGTTCTCGCAGGCATATTTCATAGTGCCATTGTGGGTCACAGAGTTACTGGTCATCGATAACAGCGAATGAGAAGGTGATTATATGCGTGAGCGAAATACCGATAGTGAATTATCGCAAACTTTCCGCTTTTGATTAGGATTCCTTCTCATGTGATGTTCGTCAGAAACTTATTTCTGATGTCGATAGAATTCAATATACATACAGTAAGTACTGTATTATCAGCAGACACTGACAACCACGGTGTAATTTCTTCTGATAACATTAAATTTTTATTAAATTACAAATCGGTTTGCCTGTGAACGACCGCAATTCTTAGGCAAACTAATATTTAAAAACGTTTTGCGACTTTCGGCACCTCTCGAAGTCGAAATACTCTTTCTAGATCAGTATTTTCCAACTTTTTGTGTCTGTTTAAATGAGTGAAGCTGCTGCTGTAGAGTAGAGCTGCTTTTGCGTATGTCAATCCAGATTTACATAAAAAATTCACGAACCAGTTATACAAACGCTCAGAATGCGAAACATCATTCCGAGCCTAAAGTTAATTAAACTAGCGAAGTGTAAACAAGTTCACTTGGCAGTTTAAAAAAAGCTAAGCCTGTTGCACTCGTCTATAATCGTCTGTTCTCTGACAGACGAAACAAAATCATATTTGCGAACAGGAATCTTGTAAACATTAATTCTAGTACTGTTGTGAATGTAAAGCTGCGCGAAACTGGTCTAGTCTCACCAAAATTTATTTAGCGAGACGTAAACTACATGCAGCAAGATTTATGCATCACTGTAATTAATTCTGGTGTTTGTGTCTCTTCTGGTTACATACCACGACAAGTATTGACAGATCAATTAACAAAGATTAACAAATGAATACATAATTCAGATAAACAGACCATTCTATTGGCTAGTCAGATTGGGTTTGCTCAATGTAGTTTTCTGTCACAGGTTCTCAGTTCGTCTAAACCGGAATTATGCGAATACAACTGATTAATCGAAGAAGGTGCACCCGGCCCTTGTTTACTTATGAACTGCATATATACTGTAAAAAGCCAGAGGTAAGTTAGAAGTCAGTTCTGTAGACATTACACGAAAGAAGGTCCACTGTATAAATCTGGTTGTTGACCAAACAAAATTTAAACTATTTTGAAAAGTATCTTCGTTACCATGAGGATTAAGGCGTTATTGGCTTTTATACTATTCGCATTCTTGTTCGGTAAGTTTGTAAATTCTTTTGAAACACCTGAAAAAAATTTACTGTAAGATACATAGAGTTCTGGTATTTTACGTAATACATGATCGAAGGTAATGCACAATTATTTACAAAAGTCGGGTGCATGTTAATATCTACGTACGCTCACGTTGTATTGCCTCCGCCTCGCATTCTGTATGATAGTTTTGTGAACGAGTTTGGCGCTGTTTCAAGGTGGTAGACCTTTCTTACTTTTCTGCAGTTAGTTTTTCACTTTTCGCGTAACCATTAAAAATTTCAACCCACCGAAATCTATATCGCGTACATTCTCAGGCTCTTTGGAAGCATCTCGCCCCTGCAAGTGTTCGGCGAGCGATCCCTAAGTGTGCGGAACCGACGGGAAGACGAGACGCGGTGCATGCTGGCTGAAATGTGAAAATCGGGATAGTGGAACAAGGAAGCCAGCGATTCAGCGGTCCGACACAATCATTGATTATCCGCTGATTACATTGTTTCATCCTTTCAGATGTTGGCATAGCTCATAAAGGAGCCTGTTGAGAACATACGATCCAACAAAGATTCGGGCAAAGTCCGGGAAGAAGCATATTAGGAACTGCTCAACATTTCGATCGAGTTCTGAAATACCAGCTCAATTAAAGGATATTAAAAAACCTAAAAAACTGACTTTTCAGCGAACAGTTTTGACTTGTTTTGCAGACAGCAGTCAGTTATAGAGCCCTGGGTTATCGTGGTTACAGGCAGCAATAACCTAAAAAGTTAACATTGGGAGTATAAGGGTGACCACTACAACCGCACAAACTGCTATCATGTTTCACGAAGTACCAGCAAGGGAGGTTCCACAAAGCGTAAACAACGCAAAAGTTCAAAACGTCAGCATAACACACAACCAAAACTGACAATCAACACTTTATTTGCACCGCAGTACAACGGAGGTGGGCCGTGGTTAAAAATAACTACGGCAGCTAGCATGCATGGTGTCGGTATTAATCAATCAAAATTATCCTGTCGCAGCCGGAGAATGACAGAAACCTGCCCCATCACAAAAACAGTCATTACTGTCATACAAGCCAATACAGTAATGACCTTTGATCGTGGCCAAGGAAGGCACTCCACCGAGTCCACTTTCCAAGTGAACAGAATAGCCACTCCTTAATACTCGTGTTCGTGCTGGGCGATAAAATGGGCCACCTTGGATTTGAGGGCATGCAGTCCGCGTTGGTGGGCCAGATGGAAATATTCCGGCGCAGTGTTGAGCTGGACATCTTCGACAACGAACTCCTCGCAGGCCGCGGCCAGATCAGGGATATCGTACTGATCAGCCAGGTCCAGCATCTCCTCCACGAACTCTCCGATGCCTGACAGCGAGCATGTATAGATAAAACTGAGCAGAGCGGCGATCACTTTCCCGTCAAAGTTCTCCATACGGCACACTCCGCACGCCTTCTCGGTCATATCAGTTGCGAACATGCTGCCAAGCACCGGCGACCAGGCTGCCAAGATGGCGCGATGCGCCGCGAACTCTTTGCCGTCACGCGAGACCAGCGTGCAATCGGAGGCCGTTCCACTTGTGTACAGCTTGAACACATGCTGGGCCAGTAGCCAAGGACGATAGATGACTGCGCCGGCCAAGCTAACGTCCACGGGACTCATCGCGGCTTTGATCCGCTCATTCTCGAGTCGCTCATTCTTGAGACGCCCTTCGTCGGTGAGCAGCAACACGACCTGTTTGGCCTTCTCCTGGATATACATCCCAAGATCGTTACTCTCTTCCATATGCTGAAAATTCGTCAGCGTCTGGATGCAGTGCAAATTCTCCATACAATGCTGGGCCACCTTCTCCGTGCCCGCTTTGATAATATACTCCATTACCACCAGCGCCTTGTAAACATGGCGCCAATCCTTCCCGCTGTCCTTCATCCGATTCCACAGCATCTGCATAATATCCGAGAAGGCCAGGTGGTTGTACGTCATGTCGGAGATGTCGGACATGAGGCAAGCCGCCGGGCCCCACGGGTCGTTGGAGGTGGCTTCGCGCACCTTCGATTGCGCGTCGCTGTAGTTGCTGACGGTACAAAAGCTTTTTTTCACGTCACTCATGGTTTTTATGGATTATGTTACACAAACCGTGTCAGGTTCCAAATGAGACTGTGAACTAATTTTATTACTAAGAATGCGTGAAATTGCATGGTTGGCAGTGTAGCGTGGTAAAGTATCCAGCTGTAGTAGCCACAACTGAGATAAGGCGTGTAGCTGAATTTCTCATATCTTATCAGGAAAAGGAAAATCGGTCGATCGCTACTGCCGTTAAACTGTTGGCCAGTAAGGTAGGACAACGATCATTGACGAAACTAATACTCTCAGCTTGTTAGCCGCTGTAATTAGGGTAATGTGAAGAGGTTGGCATTCTCGCCAACATATTCCATACTGCCACTGAGTCACAGAGTCAAAGGTCATCAATCACAGTGAATGAGGAGTTCTGCTTGCAAGGCGATATACTATTAATGGTGCGTTACGTCAAGTGTCCGGTCATGATACGTGTTTTTTTTCTTCATGTGCTCCATATATGTTCGTCAGATATCAATAAATGTAACTAATAACAATACGTATTAAATAAATAAACGTAATCAGCAGAAGAATCACACTTTCGTTCTGTTCATATTTTATTAAATGATAAATTGGTTTGTCCGTATACCATCCTGTTTACAAGTAAACATGTACGTACTCGTCCAGCATAACTTTTTGTTTGCCACAGCATTTGAGATAGTCTAATGAACGCTTTTGCGAATACGACTGTAAACGAATCCTTAGGTTCGGGTGCAAAATCAAATTGAAGAAAATTTGTTATATTAATACATCGTTACGCATGAAACGTAAGTTTATGGTTCCCTTAGTTGCGACTCCTTGTATTCTTTCGCTATGGCGGACTGTTTTAATCTGCTCTGTTTTAATAAGCTTTTACATATTTCCAATCCAGACTTTAATTCAGGACGCACGGATGCACCATACTGTAGTTACCGACAATACCGTTCTGAGACCACGCAGACTTGCGAAATGGGAACTACCATAGTTGACTCATCAACCTAATAATATGCAGGTAATCGTAAGCCTCTGGCGCCCGTCCAAACGTCTGTCCTATGCAACTAATTAGTCACATGTCCCAGTACGAAATAAAGCTGTGTTAACTAGTATTTCGTAAACATGCAGTAGTTCGGGTGAAACTGCGCGAAACCGGTATAAATTATAATCGCACTGATATTTAGTGCGACGAAAACTACAGCAATACGGCTGCATCATTACAATTAATTTCGTTGTCTCTTCTCCTTACATAACAACAAGTATGTACTGACAGATCAACTAACAAATGAATAAACAAGTCTGATAAACAGACCATTCTATTGGTTGATCAAGTTCGGTTTTATCATTGAAAGTTTCAACCACCGGTTTTCAGTTCGTGTAAACCGGAATTCTGCAAAAAAACAACTCATTAATCAAAGACCAGTTGTTTATTTATGAACTGCATATATAAAATGCCAGAGGTGCATTAGAAGCCTTCATTTTGTAGAAGTTACCCGAAAGAAAAAGTTACACACTCTAAATTTCGTTGTTGACCTTTAAACCATTTTGTGCAATTTGCCCGTCACCTCCGTTTCTCAACATGAGGATTAAAGCGTTATTGGCCTTTATACTTTTCGCGTTCCTGTTAGGTAAGTCTCAGAAATACTTCTGCAAGAACTTTTTGTAACGTATCAAGTTCTCCTACTATTTCCAACGTTATGCAAATTATTTACCAAAGTGCAAAGGCGGCACAAAATTACGTGTGGATGCGTACGTGTGCTCATGTTGTATATCCTAAATTCCGAGTAACAGTATTATTTAAGAGTTTGGCGTTATATTTCCGGTAAATAATTCTTAATGTATTGCTCGCTATGCCACTTTAGTATTCACTTGATCGATCGGTGTTGAATTGTACAAGCAACAGTTCTAAACATCCGAAATCAACAGCAATATCGCGGTTTTTTTATATACGTTCTCAGGCTCTTTGGAAGCTGGCTGCACGTGTAAGCTGAACGCTCCCAAAGTGTGCGGAACCGACGGGAAGACGAGAGGCAGTGCATGCTGGCTGAAATGTGAAAATCGGGATAAAGGAACAAGTAAGTCAGCGATTAAGATAATCCTTAACGATCCGACGGAATCATTGATTATTGTTATGCTTACGATCTTGTTTTACCTTTTAAGACGTTGGCGTGGCTCATCAAGGACCTTGTTAGGAACATACTGTACGACTCAACACAACGTGTATGGAAATGCCTGGGAAAAATGAATAACACCTGTTCATCATTTTGGTCGGCTGGTTATTGCAGCAAGTTTAGAAATACCAAAAAAATATGTAAACATTGTGTGCAGCAGTCAAATATGGAACCACGGATTGTTAAAGTGACAGACAGAAATAACGTTAGAACGTACTGTCTCGCTCATACTGTACGTAATGTATTGCAGCAAATAACGACCGCGAAAGAGAGAAAAAATGTGACCTTTTATCGACACTGAAAGTATGTAAAACAATGCCGTGAAACGTTTTGAAACCAAACTAATTTTTAGCGGACACTAATAATAATCATTTACACAGGAAAAACTACCACAAGCGGATAATAAAAGAGAGACATTCATGTTGTGCACAACATTGACAAGATTTTCGAATCTTGATTGATCATGATATCGCCGACATCGGCGATAAACCGGTCATTAAAAATGAGTAAAATCTAGTATACGACGGCCCAGGTCACACGTGGTAATCATAGTAGCTGCCTGATAAACAATGTCACAACAGAATATCAACACGAACATTTCATTTCCACCACGTCGAGTGGTGTGCATTCGTCGGAGAAAATAAGTTTCGTTCGTGCACACAAACCCCACAAGGATGATTACCAAGACGTAAGCTGCAACCAACACTGCCAAAAGCAGTCACTTTAGAGAATAGTCGGTATCGGCATAAGCCGCCCATAAACTTAGCATCGAGATGTTCTCCACAAGAAGCAGTCCGTAACCAACGCAGAATAATCTAGCGCTTCTTTGGGCGTATTTATCGCTTATTGTGCATCCCACGCTTCGTTTAGGTTTGTTGCAATTTGTAGCATCGACATGAAGTAACGTTTCGTATATACTAAAAACCCTGAATTGGTGACCTGGTCTAAGTTTTCTTCAAGCATGAATAACAAGAAAACTTAAATAGATATTATCTTAACTGTGGGTTAAGCTACATCAAAATCTCGGGAACGTTATTCGAGAGGGGCGCATTTTATATAATTAAATTCCGAGGCAAAACTATTGTAAGACTATAATTATACTGTACTATGCTTTTCATTTTCAAGTTTTATTCAGCAACGAAATTTGTTTAGATAATCTGCGAGATCGATGGGACAAAATCCGAACATTTTGAAAATGAAAATTAGTCAAGTCCGATCCTGAGCACAGTTATTAATAAGGAGGCTTGTTAAGCCATCATGTTTACGGTTCCAGAAATGCTTGTTGTTTACCGATCGTTCGTTGTCAGAACGTTATCAGTTGACTGAGCGGTCTTTTTGAACCTTGCCCAGATTTACCGGATAACATACTTCCCGATGGAAGCTTCCCATCGTAAACAAGCGCTTTCTGACTGCCCATATAAATGCTTGAACTCAGGCATGAAACCGTGCAGTTGATTCCTTCAAATTATATCTACAAACTGTAATAAACTTTACTTCAAGTTCGTCCCCGTGTAAGCGGTATCATGAAGTTCTTCGCACTGTTCTTCGGTTTCCTCCTCGTCATCGGTAAGGTCATCCCATTGCTGCTGACTCATTGAAATATTTTTGTGATGTTTTCACACGGTTGTTTACCCCGAAATACTGATATTCGTACATCATTATAATAATAATATTATTATTATAATAACACTGCAGTAGCCAAACTCTTTAGAAGAGACTTCATAGGTCATTGAAAATTTTTGGATATTTTGAATTGTGGGGAATAGGCACGGAATACGGCGATGTTGAGTGAAAATGTGTTTTGTTTGCAGCCGCATGCTTCGGCGGCACTGCTGCCGTCTGTATACACGCTGGACAGCCCTGCAAGGCCGATGGCAGCATGGGCAGCTGCTGCAGCACATACTGTGACCAGAATGCCAACACCCAACAGGGCACATGTCGCGGAGCACCTCCTTAAAGGGCGACCCATTCCCCGCAACCAACCGAACCGGGCGTGGCTTACTTTCCTCCACTGTACGACAAAGCCACAATCAGACTAGTTTCGTTCGTTAACTGCGTTGTACATGTACAGTTTTGTGTACATCTACGTTCGCATTTACGTTTGCGTTCATTTACATTTACTGTATGTGTTCATTTTCTATACCTGTTATGTGAACCTTAGAACATATACAGGTCAACCGCTCGCTATGCCGCTCAAACTATGCGTATATACTGCAGTAAATAAAGATCGCGAAAACAATGTGACCGTAGAAGAATCTGAATGTCATGAAGCCTTTTGAAACGAAACCAGTTTTTGCGGACAGCATAATCATTTACGCAGGAGAAACAATCTTAGGTGAGTAATAAAACAGGGACATTCATCGTTTGCGCAACATCAGTGACAATGATGCGCTTTCCCGAACCTTGGGCGACCATAATCGCGACGACCTTAGTGATAAACTGGTGATTGTAGTTAAATGTCTGTAGAGAGATTTACGCCGCATAACTTTGTTACTTTACACAGACAGGAATGGCGCTGTGGTCACCAGCATGTAAATGGCACTCAAACAGCTGTTTGAATGTGGTCTTATGTGTTGTTCATGGTAACTGCATATTAAACAGTGACACAAGAATATGATAACAGTCCACGTCGAATGGTGTCATTTGCGCCGCTAAAGAACAGCCATTGCCTTTTCAGACGCATATCTGACCACTTCACAGCGATCAAATCCATTACGTAACAGTGTAACGTAACACTATACGCACGCTGTTGAAAGTATGCAGGCAACAGACAACAAGTAACAACGCACTGATTATTATTGCATTGATCAGCCTGCAGTTTTTTCGCTGCAATCTTTTCCAAAATTCTTAAAGCTCGTTGATGCTTGAGTTGTCCCTTTTACTGTGGGTATTAAAAATTGTCAGAATGTCTTTTAATATCACAGAACGTGCTTGGAACAGCGTGGATGTGCGCGGAGATGATGGACTGTTTCACAGTGGCCGCGTGATCGATGTCGTGGATGGGGGCCTTGTTGTGCATTTTGGGGGGATTGGACATTCCGGCCCCAGACTGGTTCCTTTCGGCAACGTTTACAATCGCCCTTACCCCAGTTATTTGTATAAAGTTACGAGTAAGGGCGTTCTGATATCTGCACGAAAACGAGAAATTGAGGTGCTGCTACGTTTACGGCCGGAGGACCCGTGGAAATGGTATCCAGGCGTGCTCCTCGATGGTTTTGGTCTGGTCAGTGTTTCTTTGCCAGATCGTGGGCTAAATGGAGTCGTGGCGGAATTGCGCATTCGAAAAAGGTTCACACAGGAGTCGGAGGCTGATTTGCGAGTTAATGATGGGCAAGAAAAAGCTCCTTGTGTTGCCTAGTAAGCTCGGGGTTTCCGATGATCAGCTGATCGCGGCCTTCAATGCGTACTGCCGAAAGCGTAACTACTGTATGATGGCCATACAACTTTACAAGTGCTAAGCAACCGCCGCCGTGGAATATTCAGGGAGCTGGCCATTCTGGAAATACGCGATATGGTTTACTGCCAGGAATACGAATCGTGGCGTATATGTCCGGAGCGTCTTGTACGTAATAAATTAGATGATGACAAACTTATGTATTAGACGGTGTTTCAATGGATGCGTGTGTTATTTGTTAGTGCACGATCATTGCCATGACATACATATTTATAGTAGAGTTATGGTCGTTATGGTTTATTCCCTTTTTAGGATAGAATGCTGTTTTCCGTGCTCGAAAGCCTGGCCGGTATTATGGAAAGCATGCGCTTCGTCTCCCTAGCAATGATGGGTACCGCAGACCACATCCAGTCCATTTATCGTGACCGAATCATTTTTCCAGAAATCCTAACATGTTTGACAACCGTACAGCAAACCAAGCTCCGTGGAGTGTGTAAAAAGTGGGACACGATCCTGATGTCGGCTTGCTTCCGTTCCGTGCTTATCGTTTCCTTACCGTGTTTTGGCTCGGACTATACGAACGACGTATACCGCTTTGCTGCCAGCCTGTACAACTGCTGGACACGGGAGACCATCCTTTACGGAGGAAGACGTGAGTCCGATGCCCGACTGGAGTATACTGACCATATTCTGCAGCGTATAATGGCAGAAAAGGGGCCGGCGGCTACCAAAACGCTGTTGTTAACCGGAGAGTGGTCGTTCTGGGTGTTCTCTGTCGACAGGCCCAATTGGGCTAGCGCGTTGTGCCAGATTCTTGTGTCAATGGCGGGAGCTTGCCAGCAGCTTGTCTTAAAGAACGTCCAAATTACAATAGACCTGGTTAACTCCCGCTTTCAGCAGCGCCCCATAACTGTCAGGTTCGCTAACCAACAGCTGTCACGTCAACTGACCGTCCATGGTTTGTGGGCCATCCTGGACAATGGGCTGGGCGATCTGGATGCTGAAGAGATGGAGCGCTTGGGGACATGGATTAACAACCCTTCTCGCCCGACGAAATTTTCCAGCACAATTG
>JAQGAU010004761.1:0-11119 GCA_034698045.1 Paramacrobiotus richtersi | reverse complement strand
CTTCAGTTACCCGTTAGTCCAGCTGATCTTGTGGTGCACTTACGTATTTCACGGTGCATTTCCGACAAGCGCACGGGCGATTATAGAATCTCTGAAATGCTTGACGGCGCTCCTTCAGTGGATAGCAGTATATCTGGCGCCCGAGAACTTCATTCTGGCGTAGCTGCAAAGCACGTACAAGAATAAGAGTATCATCACTAACTTTTATATTTTGCTTAACCTTTCGATACTCTTCAGTTGTTAAACCATTTCATTTTATTCGCTCAGAGTCTTAGCTAGATATGAAACTACATTACGAGTGGCAGTGAACGAAATGCGGAGTACGAAACTGTGTTGCATCTATTTCGTGTGATACTTTGAGATGCATTAGATATACTAACATCATTCAATCCGCGGTAAACTTCAATATCTTCCGTAGCGCGGACTACTAGCGTCCGTCCTTGCAGATCCATCGTGACATTCGCATCCCAGCATACGGCCGTCATGTTCCGATACAAGGCCTGAGGAAAGACAGCCGCCGCAATCACATGGTCCTTAGCCCGCTGATCAAACAGCGGAAAGGCATTTCTGCGCACTTTGCATTCAGTGTCCACGTAATCCCGCCGAGAAAGGCGGCTGCGCCGAATGTCTTCCTTAGTGCAAGTGGACTCGAAAAAATTCGAATCTGATGGATGGACCCTGAAAAAAAGATATACTAAGTGGCATCGTGGGTTCTGTACGAAATGCTAAAATGTCCTGTATGTAACCTACGGTTCGTAATTTTTTGGCTTGGGAAGAAGCGCGACAATGTCCTTTGCCGTCATTTTTTCCGCAAATCCAGAAATCGACTCCTTGGCACCACGCTGTAAAAATAAAAAAAATCACCTCGCCCTTCTGCAGAGCAAACTAAAACACCTACTGCAATCTTGCTGACAATCTTGGCCATGAGAATCTCAACCGTTGCGCATCCGAATGTTCCACACTTGTAGCCGCATGTGTGGTTCTCCAAATCGGGATTGTGCTGGCGAATGTTGTCACGAATTCTTCTCAACATGGCACATTCATGCTTGTGTTCCCTTTTTCAATTGGCAGTCTGATTTTAACAGCCGAAACAAAATTCTCGTTGTGATTAGATGCACATGGGCATTCGGAGGATAAAAATGATTAAGCAGCATTTTTATTAACATCATCCATAATACAAGTATGCATACTGTATATCCACATCTGATCACTGTGGTCTTTGTCTGCCGAACCGAATCAACCGATTATCGTACCTGGCACTTTGTATTGCAGTAACGGTAGAAGTGACACTGGGAGCACGCGAGCAAACTGTTGGATTCTTGGAAGCACTCGGCGCAGAGTACTTTATGGTACTTGTACTGGAATGACCAGACCCACGGTTCACACGACATCACTACATCTCCTGCGGTAAAGGAGCGGAAATCCTTTAGAAGCGTCGGGGTATCCACGCACGAAACCTATGAACATGGGAATTCTGTGAAAAACTTGAAAACACAAAGTACATATTCGCTTCGCATCGGGAATACGGCCGTCATCATTTACCGTCGTCGGTTGTTTGTTCCCGAGGCCGCAAAACTGAATAGGAAAGGATGCGTTTTCTAACTTGGCCCCCCAATTTAGTTCCGAGCAGTCAAGACCCTCCTTTTCGCAGCGATTCGTAGCCCATCTGCAAGGACATTTTTTGTATATTTTCTATATATCTGTATCTGACATTTTTTGTACGTTATACTGAGCCGGACGAAACGGCCGCATATTTGATTGCTGGGTACGGTATTCGGGCAGACCAAGCTACCAAGTGAAGCGCTAACAAATGTCGGTTTTAATTTGCCGGATTAATTACTTCATTACAGCGTCGGAGACCTCGGACTCTAGTTTTCCGAGTTGAAAACTTTTCTGGCTAAAAATAGTATTCAGACAACCAATGTCCAGTTTCAGGAATTCTGTGGACTGCAGGATAGACGATCCCCAAGAACCAATCTCTTCCAAAAAACACTTTTCCAGGTCCGTCTCATCAGATGATTTGGCCTGCCCGGAAAACAAGATTAAAAAATTGTTTAAGATAAATTTAGAATTTTCTGTTGCAATATTTATTCAGATAATTTATATACGTAATATATTCTCCACGTATCTGCGCTGTGGTCGACCGTACATTTCTTATGTTTTTCATCGCCTTACGATTGAAAATTATTAAACAAATTTTTGCTGTTCACGTTCTCGAAGAAATGAACTCATACCTGAGCAAACCAATTCAAGCAATTTTCGACAGTGACGTTCGTTTTCAAGTAGTCTTTGCATGCGTCATAAACATCGTCAACGCCGTACTTTTTCGAGGCACGCAGTACGACGAAGACCGAATCATCCTCCAAAGATCCGATTTCATTAAAATAAATACACCTGCCGAGGAGACCAAGTTCAAGAAAAGATCAACTACTTGACAAAAGTATTACTACCGTAGTAAGATGGTGAAGACCGCTGGACTGATATCCGTGACGTAAAGAATATCTGGGCTCTCTTCTGCCTCACCGTAAAAGATGTTTTCGAATACTGCACTTCCCATTGCCAGCAGGAGTCTGAAAATTGAAGGATCCATAATTATCACAAGACTGGTATCAATTTCTTCGTAAATGTTATGATACCAGATTTCACAGCAGTCCTTTGCGAACATTTGCTTACATGGTAACATAATTCATTCCCAGTTTTCGATCCAAATAATTAGTTTAAATTGCTCGATATACCCAAAAAAATTTATTAAAATCAAGACGAGACACAAGTTAACCAGAAATGCACGCCAAATTTAGTTTTACGACTAGGCGCTAGGCATTTAGAATAATTATAGGCAGACCATTAACATCGTACTTGTGCGCCTTGATGGCGATCGTAGGTCCGTCTTCAGGACCGATTCGGATCGTCACGTCGCTAAAGAGGCCATTCCCGAGGACGTACGCCGCTCTTTCTGCGTTCGTCTTTAACTTCCCTTGCCATCCTCGCGTTTCTTCGGAAATACGATTGCCGCTCATTTTGAAGGTATTTCGAGTTTCAGAAACCCAACCGGTCGCTTTATCGAATTCAGCAGAGTTTGTCCACACGCGCCGCCGTCCTTCTTCGAATGCACTAGTATTAACTGAGCTAAATCCTCTAGTTATCCGATTTACGGTATGACAACCCTAAAAGGCCAGATAAAAACTGTTTCCGAAGGGATACTGTGAAAACAACATCTAAACAATGGATGAAGACGAAACTGCGTGGTTCGTATGCTTTCTGACGGGCGACTGCAGTGGCACAAAACCTGAAAAAGGTGTTCTTGCTCCCGTCGGATTCAAAAACAACCTGTTTTGATCTTCAGTGGCAAGTGGAATTTCCTTGGATAGATGAAAAAATTTAAAATGATATGAAATCGAAACGTACTCTAATGTGTCATCAAAAAAAATTAATACTGTTATGCTTCAGCTTAAGTTTTGACTTCAACCAGTTTTTTCATGACGAAGTCTAGCAAAATAGTCACCGCCACAAGCGCGGCACCCACGAATGATTTGATCGGTCGAAGTTTTATGGCAGTCAAGCGCCTGATGACGCCGGCTACACAAGAATACGGAAGTAATGCTTATGACGCGCGAGGCGGCCGATGTCTGCATTTCAGGTTTGGCAATTGGCACGGCTATTGTCTTGGCTACTCGTGTAAGGGACTTTAGTTCGCTGTGTGACAGAAGTTCTGAGTTGCCTGAATCTTTATTCTTTATTCGTAAATTGTTACATTGGGTTGACAAAAAGGCTGAGACGGTGGTACACTGGTATTGATGCCACCGCCGTAACCATTACAAAAAATTTATTAAAGCGCATCTAGCCGTTCTTCTCTGTCCACGGTACCGAGGGGCGGTGTTTCCACGTTAGATTTCGAGAGACATTCGCAGCCGTAGGTATTCGTGGCATCACGGTTCATTCGTGTTCTCCGGCAAGCACTTTGCTGTTCCTTAATCCCCTCGCCGCTAATCCTAATAGCCGCTAAATCTCCTCGAACCGAATGTCTCGAAGCCCAACAGGCTCGCAAAAATGGCCTTTCCAAAGTTCCAAAATATAAGAATAATATAGCGCTCGGCGGCAGAAGCGGGGGTGACAGCCGTTGACTCCACGTGGGATTACGGTCGCGACGCAGGTTATATCCCAGGCCAAGCAGTTGCCTCGCTTCCTGAATCTGCAGTGGCCGAACTATCACAAACAAAGTCGACAACTCTTTTTTGTCTACCGCAGATCGCTAAAAATTAATGAACTCTAACATTTTCGCATCTCTCGAAGCATGCAGCAGATCTCGCTATAATAAAAACGACTTCGTCTTCTGCGCTATCAGTCGGATTATCTGTTTCTAGCGCGTTCTGTCGTTTTCAGTTGCGTTCCAGTTTCGCTTTTGCATTCCGCGAAACACTGTCTGTTTCACTTATTAATTTAAAATGCCGCCGCGATGCATTTTGTGAATCTTAAGAATAGAGAACTCTGCATTTGTTAGAACTTTATTGGGTAATTTCGCCTTTTGGGGCCTTATTTGATCCGAATCATTATTGATTGTGCAAGTGAAATCCACGGGCACCTTCACGATGAAGCAACACGCCATATCTGCGAACTGCTTATAATCTTATCGCGATTCGTTCGCGCAGTTACTTACGCATGTGTATGCGCCGAACTCTCTTGCATTGCAGTAGAGTACTGTATTCGAGTTCAACAGCCCGCCCGATAAACTGTAAATTTATGTTAAATCAGTTATCAGGACGATATCCATACCGGCGTAAAATCTGAACTCAATAATAGTGTTAACAGTACAATGTAACTGTTTCCGGCATGATAAAGTAGCAGACTATCGTCAAAACCGATAGCGACTTGAGACATCTGGTCGATATATTTTGGAAATTGCCACCTCCAGTGACTGGGCTGAATAAGTTTAATTTTCTAAAATGCTTTAACACCTGAATACCTAAACAATTCGGAGACGTAAGTGGCAATACTTTTGGCGGAAAAGGCGAAGTAACAAAAACTATCAGCGACAGGCTGCCAGCCATGCGGTACTGCGTGCATCTATTGTGAGAGCTGAAATTGTTTTTCCGGCTCGAGTTTCAAGCGAAAATATCAAGAAATCGTGTATCTCCTCCTTCATTTGAATCAAATGGTCAAATTTTTCATTTCCTTCTTGCTTGGCTCATGAGCTGGCAAGCTGCTTGTGGTTTTTGCTTACCTATCTTGACGTTGATCCCAGGAAAGCAGTCGAAACAGCCCCGCTTGTGCAAACTGAAACAGGTGAGTACGCTATCGCGATATACTTTTAAGTTACTAACTTACTGCCTTACTGGTTTTTGCCAGAACATGATTGAAAATTTTTCGATTATCTTTCGGTAGGTTATATTATTATAAATTATTATGGAGGGTGCAAGTGAAATTGATGGGCAGCACGTTCATGATGAAGCTTCAATACAGTATGTGCTCATATTCAATATGCGATTCGGCTCACCCATAGTCGTCTTCGCGATTTCGCAGTTAAAGTCATCACAGGCAAAGATTCGAGATTGACGTCAGAAACAGTCATCAACTTCAAAACAGAGCATCTCGATTTCAACCAGACCGTTTACTTCATCCAGAACAAATGGAAAACCGGAGGGTTTGTGAACTTACCGAATGGGAGTATTTTGTTGTCCTATCTGCGCCGTTGCCCTCATATTCGAAACGACGTGTCGCATCAGAAAGTTATGGATGCTGATAGGGCAATTGAGACGCTGTGTCATATAATGAAAGAAATTGGATTTCCAGAAGACGCCCAGCGCATTCGAGATTTCAGCAAGTTAGCAGTTGTTGGGCGGCAGGGCGTGGAGGCTGCAAAAGTTTCCTGGGAGCAGCTGAAGCAGGAGGGCAATGACCATTTCAAGGAGGGTCGCTTCACCGAAGCCATAATCATATACACGAAAGCACTGAAAGAAAATCCTGAAGCGTCGATCCTGTACTCCAATCGGGCACTGTCGGAACTTAGGCTGGGTCGCTTTGAAGATGCGCGCAATGATGCCGAAGATGCTCTCCAGTTAGACCGCGAGTGTATTAAATATTATCGGATTTTGTCAGAAGCACTACTGAAATTAAAACTTCGCGAGGAAGCACTGGCGGTCGGTCATCAAGGTCTTCAACTGGATCCACGAGACGGTGTTTTACTTGTCCGTGTACGCGACATTACTGCAATGATGGTTATGCAACATAATACAGACAATAATCCGAGAAAAGATCCCAAGGAATGCGTTGAAGGGGCACCACTCTTCGAAGAAAATGTTATGAGATTCATGCAAAAATGTGCCGGACTGAAGCCTGATCCGAACGATATCCATGTTGTAGACGAACTTCAGGTCATGGAACATCTGAAAGAGTATTTTAAGCTGGACAAGTTTGTGAGAGAGGGACACAACTACTACAGCGGAGTGCGAGGTCGCCCAACAGATTTTCGACGCGCATTTGAATGCTTCAAGAAGGCTGCGGATCTTGGAAATGCGGAGGGCCAATACAATCTCGGGCTGTTGTATGCAACGGGACACGGCACTAATATTGATTACGGTCTTATGCTAAAGTACTTTCGCCTCGCAGTATCTCACAAGCCGTTCGTAAGCCAGGCTGGAACTATTTTGCCTGTGTTAGGTAACACATAACCACTCTCATCGAACAAGTATGGCTCGTAACTAACGTGAAACGTTTCTTTCTTCTTAGGAGTTGCGGAGGCTGAGAATGGTCTAGGAAATGCTTATCGAGACGGACGAGGAGTGGATAGAGATATGAAAAAAGCGTTTTCGCACTATATCAAGGCAGCCAACTGGGGCCTGTCAGTGGCACAGAACAATGCGGGTTGGTGCCTGCACCGTGGAGAAGGTGGGGCAAAGAATCTGCAGTTTGCTCGTATGTGGTATGAACGGGCCGCCAAGCAAGGAATCGCTGAGGGGCAACTGAACTATGCGATATTGCTGGAGTCAGGGGAAGGAGGCCCAAGAGACGAGCATCAAGCATTTGAATACTTCAAAAAAGCGGCCGAACAAGGATCTCCAGGGGCTATAGAGAAGCTGCAGCTCTTGTCATCGAATGGCGCAGCCACAACTATACAGCAGGAGAGTTTCAGGACTATGGTCTTCGATAAGTCGGTCAAAAATGATGTGCAAACTTTGCATTTCGTGGTAAGTTGAGTTTGCCGAGGGAATTCTTAGCTGACCTCATAACTGTAATGGATAGGATAGTCTGTTTGTAAAAAAGGGCGCAATAATATGATAGGCGATTCGGAAATTTGGGAATGGGTAACTGATTTTTGGTTAAAACCCGATTTGTCTCAGATGCCGGGAGCAATGCCAAACCGTCACAAAAGGGAGTGGTATCAGATGTTTTTCGGTAGAAGTAGTCGATGTGCCACTTGTAACTATGTGGAGTAGTTAATCATGGGTACCACGCTGACAAAATGGCAGTTTTTTCTTTGAATCTCCAAATATTTCCCAAGATCGCTTGACTCTTAGTTGCTTCTTCGGTGGTCACCATTGTTTCAGCGTTATTCACAAAACCCAGTTAAAGTTAATAATCAAGCAACAAACGCTACTGATTCTTTTTCCCAGTTTTTGTACGTGTATAGACCGTTACTGTAATAACTTACCTGTATTTGTCGCCGCCACCTTACGCTGACATACCGTGGTGGCCGGGCAACAGAGTTGACACTGAGTGCCTCTTAATTCTGTTGCAAATTCTGTACCACCTTGAGCCCTAAACCGATGAAACCGAACAGTTTTTAAGCCCATTGGAACCACACTGTCGTTGAATCAACTAATGTCTATTCAATAGGGAGTCCAGGGTAACCCAGAATCAAAAGTTTCAGGTGTTTTTTGCACTGACCACCTTTTTCGGCGGTCTCGGCTTTCCTTGGCCAATTCAGTAACTGGCATCTTATCGGCAGATACGCGTTCCAGTACACATTTGCAAGATCAATGATAAAAAAATCATTAAAGTTTTTCATCTTGATCGGGGACTTAAGGATGACATGTCGAAAAAACGGGATTTTCGATTTCGGCCGCCATTCTTTCTTCCCAGTTTTGAAATTGTGCAGTTAATTCCTTTGGCATGGGTTTGGTCGAAGCCCATTGTATATTCCAAAGACAATGCTTTGTAGTGTTACACCAAAGTATCATTCTTGAGCATAATCTCATCCATGATGCATGACGTAACAAAAATGGGAGGAACCCAGTGATGCTATGGGTCGCTCCAGAAAACCATTCCCAAAGTGGGTCCGCCAGTACAACACACGCACTAATTAACATCATTAGGCAGAGAAATGAATCGGAAACAAAGTTTAGACAATCAGAAATGTTGTGAGCTATGTCTGAAGTTGTTCACAATTTCCGAACCATTGCTTATATCGCTCAAGAGTACCAACTGATCAGTGCCCTTTTTTCATAACTTAGTCATCACTCATCGGAGAGAAAAATTCCCAAAAATCCTGTATGACAGCTATTTGCTTATCGTCATTTAAGTACTGCAAAGCTTAGCAGCTGAAATGGGAAACAAGTAATATTAATTATTTGCTTATGAATGGTATTGCACTGGACCATGATGGTTATTGTTCATGCTGAGAGCAAAACCTAGACAAAAAACCCGCGTAGGGCGTTCTGGAAAAAAATATATACGAACAGTGTCAACTCTATTGCCCACCACGGTATTATTGTATTATTTGGTAGCGCGATTACAACACTTTGTGGTTACACCGTTATAGGGAAAGGATTGCGAGGATGCGGGCCACTACGATTCCGCGATCGCGCTCTGGAAAAAGGCGTCCGAGAAAGGTCATGTGCAATCGAAAGTCGCGTTATGGAAAGTGCTGCTCAAGAAGAAGCAGCGAAACACAGAAGCTTTTACCTACTGCACAGAGGCTAGTGAGGCAGGAGACGCTCTTTCCCAGCTGACTCTGGCTGACCTTTTGGCAAAGGGGATCGGCTGCAAAAGGAATCCCGATGCCGCCAGGAAGTGGTTTCAACGTGCTCAGTATCGTTGTAATCTGGATGCGAAACAATTTGAAGAAACTATTGATGTTGCAAAAATTGTCTGCGATTTTGAGGAAAAGCATTCATTACCGACGGAATCATTAAGCTGGAGTGATAGATGTGACCGATACATGACTCAAGAAAGAAATTTACCACATGCAGCTGCAGACAATTTGGACGAGCTGAGAAAGCTGGGTAAGCAACCGAGGCCGCTTCCGACAACCTTTAGACAACCGATGGGAAAAGATATAATGCAGGTAGTAATCGGTGCAGCAGAGAGTGGATCGCTGACTGCTCGAAATGTTCTCCATGCCCGCTGGCTGATTGGTGAAGCCTTTCATGCCTGGGAATCCCACGAATATGATAAGGCGTTTGCGCGTCTTCGGGAATCGCATCGCTATGATGATATTGTCAGATTCCAGGACCCTGACATGGTTGCCTACATTGATGAAAGAAAGTTAACCACGCCTGCTGCCCTGTTTGTCCGAGCATGCAATTTTATCAACGACATCAAAGGTAAAGGGACGAACACATACCTAGCTGCATCTTTCATAGTGCATGTCTGCATTTGTTTTGACTTGCAGCTGCAGTCTGCAGTTGCAGATTTCGCTATAAAGTTAACGTGTAAAACACCGCGTCAGCTTCAGGACCACTGCCAGATTAGCTTCACGTGATGTCGTTACTGTGCTGCGTTATACTGTGCATTGGCTCTGTAAAGCAAACCATGCAAGCAGCTAGCTGTATCGAAATCTGTGATAGTTTTATGCAAAATAATGACTGTGTTTGCTTAGGCAGCATTGCGTACCTGGAGCGCAGTATTCGTCTGCATCCCATGGAAGCCGACTTTCATCACCTGCTGGCTTCGTTTTACGGGTTCGCGGGGCGCTACGCCGAAACCCTGGCAAGTGCGCGACGCGCTTATGAACTGGAGCCGAGGCCGAACTGGTTGTACAGCATAGCGACTCCCATTAGAATACTTTGCGAAAGCGCGTATGATCAGAAGCCAGAGACAGAGCATTGGCAGAAGTTGAAAACTGATGCGCTACAAGCGTATGAGAAATATCTCGAAGACAATCCCAAAGATGACCGCAAGGTCCCAACTGCCTTGTTTTGCCTTGCGTCAATGCATTGCTGGGATAATCTTGATATTCAAAAGGTCAAGGATTATTACAGACGGGCATGTGAGGCCGATGCTCGTCGTCTTCCATGTTTCCATGCGGTGGATGAATGGTTCGGTCCGAAAAAGCTAACCCAGATTTTCTTGAACGCTGTTGACGCGAACATTCTCTATCCATTGGTTTTGAATGACGAAAACAATGCAGAGACACAAACGAACGGCTGCTTCCAAGAGTGTGGAGAAAGGAACCCGCATTATCTATGCGGTTGTCGTGAAGCCGCTTACTGTGGTCCAGAATGTCAAACATCGCACTGGCGGGCGCACAAGCAGGCCTGTATACAAGCAAAGTTAGCAAAAATACAAAAGCTGAAAAAAATGTAGCAGCGTTAGTTCGATCCTAAATCATGTTTTTGCTAAGCGAAAAATCATGGACAAAGTTGTTCAGGCTGTGCCGCTGTATCGATATGCCTCTTGCTTTTACGGTTTAAGACAACTGAATTTCTGGAACGACCAGTAACAATTGCAATTATCGCCGGTTTTCTTTCCGTCGATTTTTTGCATTTCTTGTTTTTGCATTTCTTCATTCCATACAAACAGTACGAATACTAGGAAAGTGCACTTGCTGGTTGCGGGCACTGAATGACCGAAGCGAAGGACGCACGTACTGTACATAGGGCAAAACGAGTTGCAGAAACAAAAAACTATTTTAGACTTACTCAACAAACCAGCTAAATACCTAAGAAATACGAAGTGTGAGTTAAAAACCGACATTAACTGATTCAAAAATCTGAGTAAAAAAATTGATTTTCTTCGGTAATTTTTGTGACCATAGGTCGGTGAAGGCAGCATTATGATATTTGACGTTAGTGGGCCTGTGAATGTGATGTGTGCAGGCACGGGTAGATGAAGTGCAACTTAGTCGGAATATATTATTAGTAATAAATAAAGAAACAAAGCAAAAATTTATAATTATTAATTA
>JAQGAU010004760.1:0-11121 GCA_034698045.1 Paramacrobiotus richtersi | reverse complement strand
TATTGTCTGGAATGTGGGCCGGTGGCACAGAAACTTCTCCATCAGGCATTAACTACAATTACCATTGTAATTGCAACTTAAAGATTTTAGGAGCAAACTGTTCTATTAGACATCGAAAGGTCACTTATCTGCAAGCTTCATGAAGAATGAATGGTACGTACCAGCAGTCGAGGATGCCACAAGTACAGCTGCAGCGAACACAATGAACATCATTTTGCCCCACATTTTCTAATACAGTTGTAGGAGTCTTGCAGAACCAACAGTTTCAACCCAACTGCAAATTAAAGTCAAGAACTTTCACTTAACTTGATGTGGAAAACTAGCTGTGCCTGTAGCTGTGGTGGCGTATCCGCTTTTATACCAAAAAAGTTAGAATCTGCGTTCGGCTGTTGTCATACTTTTGTTGTTTGAGTACAGCCACATTATCGGTTGTTTTTGTTTGCTTAATTATGACCAGCACTTAATTCGAGCGAAGGGAAATGTTATGGGCGGTAAGACAATATCCGCTACCGCTTGATTTCCCGGAGAATAGATAAACGAGGGCTGGGTTTTAACATTTCATCGGCCTTACATAATACATTTGATTACCAAAGGTGGTCTTGTTAGCGTTTGCTTCCCAGGAAACTCGGCGTTTGAACTGACGCACAGCTGATTGTGTTGTAAACATGTTGTTTACAGAATACAAGCCACGGCGACGCGAGACGTCGCCATTCCTGCTATCTGTTCCATTGTATGGAATTAGTAATTATTGTGTCATGGTATAAATATGTGTGTACGTTGCGATGTCGCGAAATGATAGTCACAATTAAACATCCAACGCTATTTTTACTGCGCTCACGATATTACTTTTACTGTGGCATATTTTGTGCTATAAAAGAAAATTTCATTTAACAATGATTCGGCACATAAAAAAATCCATTTCATGTAAAAACAGAAATCATGCGCGGTAATGCTCTGTTGATTACGAGCACTGTTCCATGTCGTGCTAATTGGAGCCAGTTTTTTATTTGATTGGATTGTTTTTTGTAGGTATTAGTACGGCATCTGAGAATACAATATGACAATCCATTTAAAAAAGTTTCACATCATCGCCAAGAGTTCCTAAAAGTGTCCTTTTTATTTCTCTTCCGTAAAACAATGCCAAAATTTTGAAAGAAAAAAATAACATGCTAATGGGTTATCTAAATCTTGTCGATGGTCACCGGAGGAAAGTACTACATTGTGGAGAAAAGCCCGGATGATAATTTACGTAGAATGTCCAACAATAAAAGATCTGAAGCAGTTCTACGCGAGGGGTATCCGTGAGTTTTTCATCCAAGTCAGACGGACGCATGGCGCGGTACGTAACGACGTGCTCTTTGGTCACCGGCATCTCGGTATGACCGACATTTCCTTTCATGCCGAAGCAACGTGGAAATACACGGGAGCGAAAAATAAACTGCTTTCCAAACTATGAATATAAGTTATCTGCAGCACGTCGATAAACATATAAGCGAACGTTTTGAAATCCTTGAACACCCGATCACGATGATTTAGACGTTACATTCCAAAACAAGGGGAAAGGGCCAGAAAATTACTGCTACCTGAAGATCCGTTTCACTCCTTATAGCCGTCTAGTTATAAGAATTAAGTACATAATATGCAACCTTTATTGCTGCCAGATCTTTTCGATGACGGATTTATGGCTAGAAGCAAAACCCAGCCGGGAACAAAATAAAACAAAGCCACATAAACTGATATTTTGAAGGGAATTATGCAACAATGAGGTACCGTCACCGCTAGCTCACCCAAGAACTCACAAGAAACAATGGCATTTTGTTTGGTATTTTACAGCGGAGTATGTAAGTAAGATGTATATAAAGTAAGATGTACAGCTTATCAGTGATAAAGCACAGCAGGTTTGCTCTTGACTTAGCATGAATTCACAATACTAATCAGCTCGTTACTGTCGTTGTAGCAGGCGCAAACAAAATTCATGAAGCCTGTGCATTTTCCTCCGCGCAGAAAACCTTTGGCGATGCAGTTCCTCTTGCAATCTTTTTCCTTCGGGCATCCACATATACACCGGCCGAGTGCATCGCGAAGATTGCTGGCGGCTTCATCGCCTAGATTGTTAGCATCCGGTCCATTCAGCAGCACATCTACATGGGCACAAGCACATTTAGGGATGTGAAGAGCAAAGTCTCGCCCGCGCTATACCGCACGCGTATATCCTTCACAGCTTTAGTTGTTTTAGTAACGGACCTCAAGATCCAGACTTTCTACCCTTTTAAAGCAAATAAGCAATCTCGTTTTTTCTCATGCATACAGTTGCAGCTGCACGCATACGGTATGTCTTATTGCTATTAAACCTCAAGAGTGCATTCAGTCGTTGAAATAGTAGAACCCTGTCGAGGTGTTTTTAAAAAAAGAAACCCTCCGCCATTAAGCATCTAAAGTTCACAAAAGGTCGCAAGCTGTCACGAAAAAAGTATGACTCCGACACGTACCAGTAGTCGATGATGCCACAAGTAAAGATGCAGCAAGCGCAAAGAACATCATGTTGCCCAGCATTTCGCGATGTACAAAGTCTTGCAAAATGGTGCGTTGTAAAAGTCTTGCAAAATCAAACTACCAACTTGCAAGTTACAGTCAAGACCTTTCATATGACTGGAGGGATAAAGCTGTGCGTATAACTTTGGTGCTGTTTACACTTTTATTGGTAACATTATCTGTATATTCCACCTGGGGATGTTGTTCTATTTTATTGTTTGATTACCGTCACATTTGCTAATGTTTCTGTCTGTTTAATGACACCAACACCGTAATCTGAACAAAGAAAAACGTTATCGGTGGTAGGAGAAGAATATATGCGCCACCTTGTTCGGACCGGGAGACTGATAAGCTAGGGTTAGGTTACAATGATTCAGCGCGGCATTTATTTATGTTATTACCGAAAGCGATCTCACTCGAGTTGATCTGCCGAAAAGCAAATTATGTTGTGGACATGTGTTGAGTCACAGTCCATGATTATACTACAATTCGTCCAACTTCTGGGAGGGATAGGCAATGTATAAGCAATCTCTCTTTATTGGTAAAGTGGCATCCCACAGCTGGATCTAGTGCCTAGAACCGACCACTGCTGTTAAAGCTCAACACCAAAATTAAAACTAAACGGACAAATGCCATTTCTATGTCAGAATATTAGTATTTTGTTGCAGAAATGGAATGCTCTGTCTTCGCGGCACTTTTAATGATGATTGATTGATTTGTTGTTTGTTCAAATTACGATGTAGGCTGAAAATCACATAACGTCATTTCTCTTCTCTGAACAACAGATCTCTCTGTTGTTCTGGGTTTTGATGGAACGAGTTTTAAACGCAAATATTATGCGCGATTGCGTTCTGTCCCCATTAAAAAGGCTATTATAGGTCGACCTGACCGCTGCGAAGTTCACTAGCATGGAACGTTCGTGAATGACTGTTTTCTTACAGGCCGAAAGAATCGTGTAAAATATCTATGTATATTTGTAATACTGGTTCATTCACCGAAAGTTATAGCGACGCCAAACGCTACATTTCTGTTTTGGTAGTTAACTTGGTTGCGCCCTACGCAACTTCTAAAGCACTACAAATTTCCTACGTCTACTGATTCGTTCTGTGCAGGCTATGAGCGTAGAGTCCTTATTCGTGAAACAAGTGCAGTGGAAATCCTCCCAGCAGTCACTGGAGAGTACTGCGTTGTGGAGCAAAACCCGGATGACTTTATGGCGAATGCCAAACAAGAGCAGATGGAGCAGTGGTATGCGGGCGGTATCCATGAGTTGTCCATCCAGATTAAAGACGCACGCACGGAACAAACATTGGCGCGGTGCGCAACGCCGTGCCCTTTGTCACCGGCCAACCGGCGTTGCCACTCGAACAATGGGCCACGAAGAATAAGGATGCTTTGCCTGAATTATCCGAGCAGACATGGCTGTAATTTTTACGCAAGGTGTATTCCAGAAGAAGGTGTTATGTTTATGTTTGATTATTATGTGACAGTATAAAAAAAACTTAAAAAACTAGCTATGCACATACATACATGTACATATGGCTCTGTTGGAAGTTTCACAAATTCACTGTAATTGATCTGGGGCCGGTTCCGCCTTATACAAACATTTCTTTTTATCGACGAAGTAACTTAATTTATTCACGAAAGATCAAAAAACAACGTGCATTCCAAATTACGATGAATATAAGCAAACCTTTGAGAAATCGTACAAGAACAATCACGATGATTTCGATGCGGCACTCAAAAATCGAGTGAAAAAGCCAACAATTTATCACTGAACAGCACCGGAAGATCCACCCGTTGCTTTGTAACCGTTAAATTACGAGAATTAATGCAGATAATCATTGTCAAGACACCGCAGACCTAGGTTCGCTCTGGACTTAACAGGAATTCGCAATAGACACCAGCTCCCATCGGTCATTGTAGCAGGCGCAAGAAAGATACAGAAATCCTACACATCTTCCTTCGTTATGATAACCTTGGGCAATGCAGTTCCTCCTGCACTTCTTTTCGTTCGAGCATCCACACGACCCCCGAACGTTCCCAAGATTGCTCACGGTGTTATCGCCTACATGGTTCGCGTCTGGTACTTCCAACAGCAGATCTGCAGACCCAAAGACATAATATTATGGAATAACTCAACGTTTAAGCGTAATCATACCCCAGAACCGCATTTAGTCGTTAAGTAGTCACTACCAGTAGAAGCCTGTCGAAGCTGCCGTTTTTCAGCGCTCCTCCATTAAGCACCGAAAGGTCACAAACCCGCTAGTTTTCACGAAAAAGGAACGATACGTACCGGCAGTCGATGATGCCACGAGCAAAGCTGCAGCAAACACAAGGAACATCATTTTGCCCAACATTTTGTAACACAGTAAGCGTTTTGCGAAACCAAAGTATATGAGCCGCGTTGCAAGTTAAAGTCAAGAACTTTCCATTAATTAGAGAGGAAAAACTGTGTCTGTAATTTGGATGCCGTTGCACTTTTATAGGTAACTTCATACTCCCTCTCCGGATGTTGTTCTGTTTTGTTATTTGAGTGCCGTCGTAGTAGACAATGTTCTGTCTGTTTAACTATCGCAAATGATAACCCACACCTTAAGCTGAACAAAGAGAAACACTGTCGTTGGTACGACAAGAATGTATTCGCCACCTTGTTTTTACCGGAAGACTGATAAGCCAGGGTTGGGTTATATTATGTCAGCGGCAATTATGTAATGCGGCTGTTTACCAAGGTAGCCTCGTTAGCAACTGAGCTCATCTTTACCAGGAAACTGGGCGTTCGAACTGCCGCAGAGCAGATAATGTTATTAACATGTTTACTGGATATGCCGCGTCACAACGCTTGGTTCCAGTAAACTTTGATCACACTACATTCCATTCCAGGACGAGTCAGTTCTCGGATGGATAGATGATCATAATTATATAACGTAGCAAACGTCAACATGTCTCAACGTTGAACAATATCATAACCACAAGCGGCATAAACATGCAGTATTCATACAAATAATCATAGACATAACAAAAACTCATAATCTTGTAAATTCGTAATATAACTTAAAGGGCATAACACAATTAGCAACGATCCATCCAAACGACCACAAGCGTAAAGCCTAGCACTTGACCTATATTACATCCAAGAATTCTATGAAGGGGTTGAACCTAATCCTAACGAAATAAATTATTGGCCACAGCAGTTTTGTTGTCAGTTATTCTTTAAAATTACCTTATTCAACCCTCCAGCGCCAAATGCATCGCAGAACTTGCCGGCAAAAATTAACAGCTTTTTTCGTTCGGTAAGACTGGAAAGTCCGATGATGCTGACCTTGCAGCATTTTGTAAGCAAGATCCTTTCCGACTTCTTTACATGTCCTGTAAGTGGATAAAAAGCAAGAACACGCCTAGAGTACATGCTTTTTTTACAAACAAATACCGAGCAATTACCTTAGGTTATTTTCTCAAGTTAACATCCATGTAGTAGAACAGCATAAGCTTTGCGCCCGCTATGCGGCATTCGGTTGTACGTAACTCTTTATCGATAGGTTTATTTGTAGATTTGGAGACAAACCAGTTGTTACGCGTAGTTTCCTTTTCTCACAGGTTCAACTGTATGCGATGTATCCCATTGATTATCGATCTTTGATTTTTAGTTTTCTCTAGTGTTTCCAGAACTGACTCGCCCTGGGACGAATTTTAGTGGGACCAAATTTTATTGGAACGAAGGACTGTGACTCAACACATGTCCACAACATAATTTGCTTTGCGGCAGATCAACTCGAGTGAGATCGCTTTCGGTAATAACATAAATAAATGCCGCGCTGAATCATTGTAACCCAACCCTAGCCTATCAGTCTCCCGGTCCGAACAAGGTGGCGCATATATTCTTTTCTTACCACCGATAACGTTTCTCTTTGTTCAGATTACGGTGTTGGTGTCATTAAGCAGACAGAAACTTTAGCTAATATGACGGTAATCAACGATAAAATAGAACAACATCCGGAGGTGGAATATACAGATAACGTTACCACTAAAAGTGTGAACAGCACCAAGGTTATAAACACAGCTTTCCCCTCTAGTGAAAGGAATGTGCTTGACTGAAACTTGCAACTTGGTTTAAATTGTTTGATTTTGCAAGACTTTTACAACTGTATCGCAAAATGCTGGGCAAAATGAGGTTCGTTGTGGTAGTTGCAGCTTTACTTGTGGCATCATCGACGTCTGCCGGTACGTGTCATTTTTGTTTTGCGAAAGTTTGCGCGTTTGTGACCTTTCAGTGCTTACTGAAGGAGCGTTGAAAAACGGTCATTTCGAAAGGCTTCTACAGTCAGTTAATACCTTAAAGACTGAATCCCGGGGAATAATACCGATAAAGGGATACATTAGGCGTGCAACTTCATAAGAACAACGAGAATCGTTTGTTCGTTACCTGGCTTATAAGGACAGGAAGTGTCGATTATGAGGCTCGCTAATCTTGGTAATAAAGTTATTAAAAGCGGCAACGTATCAGTAACGCACGTGAAACTCTTCTCCTTGCGCTCACTTTACGTGTGTGTTTGGGTGTTGCAGATCTACTGCTGGAAGCACCAGACGCGGACAATGTACGCGATAACACCCTGACCCATCCTGGGGCCGTACGCTGGTCGTGTGGATGCCCTGACAGACTGGCGTGTGATATCAACTGCTTTTACAAAGGATATCGACGCGGGTCAAAATGTACAGGATTTCTGGGGCTTTCTTGTGCATGCTACAATGACAGATGGGAGCTTATTGCCATTGCGAATTCATGCTAATTACGTCCAGCGTCAGCATTCTGTTCGTTAACAGTGATTAGCTTCAATAACAGCTAGTTCGTATGTGCTTACAATGAGTCGAACGGTTCTTCCGGTGCCATTCCGTGACGAATTGTTGGCTTTTGCCCTCGCTTCAAAAGGCAAAGTTTGAAACATGGTGCTTGTCGTATTACGAATTCTGAATGTTTTGTTTATATTCATCGTAATTTGTAATTTGCTTCTTGATGATCGTTTTGTATATCTCTTGAGTTAACTTGGTAATAAGAAGTGTCGGTTCAAGGTCGGAAATGGTCCCGAAACAGTTTGAGTGAAACCTCAAACATTTCGCCTGCTTTTTAATACGCTTCCACCAGCATGTTCTGAACAAAATGCGGATCGGTGGTAATGGTATTCCATAATTCCATTCGGCGTCCGAAAGCTCGAGTTTAGTGCGCATTTAACTATCGCCTAAAACTCGTAATTCTGAGCGCAAAACGCTTCCTTAATGGGTCCAAATCACGAAGTTGATCTTTTTAGTCAAAATAGTTTTTTCCAGGTTGAGTAAGTTTGACCAGAGAGGACACTTTCCCTAAAAAAGCTGTTTGCAGCATTCTGCAAGCAAAACCCTTTCCGTACAGGTGTTTAAATGAAGAGCAAGAACAGCACAGAGTACCTCAGTACATGTTCTCTTGGCAAAAAGATACCGAACAATGTATTTTTCTCCCGTCACTTTCAAAAATTACTAGTCTGTTCATAAGAATTAAGAATCATAACGTACTCAAACAGCACGCGCGCGCGGCGTGCGGTGCTTTGTTTATTGGTAGATTAGGTTTATTGGTAGGTCTTCACTGGTAGATTTATTTGTGGTTTGTATTCCACATCTGACTACCGGTTGAAATAAACATGTCGCTAAAACGGCCTAACTGTATGCGCTGAGCCCCCATTGACTAGTATATCGAAGTTTATTTGTTACAAAGTTCTTTTGGTATGCTTTGAATGTCGGTTGTTGCATCCAACATATTGCTAGCGCGATCGACAACTGCGAAATACAATATTCCAGGGTAGATGAATTTTCTTATCCACGCATGAAAAGACGAGCAGATATCTCAAAACGTACCTAGTATATCTACAAGGACAACACGCACTGTACATGTTTTACAATGCCACAGGCAAATTTTGAGACAGCTGTGTAAAGATAGCATTGTTATGCGTCTACGGTGAGCCGGCGCAAGTTCAGTCGGCTGCGAGAACTCAGATTACCAATAACATGATCCCTTGAAACGAGCCACCCATTTTCGTATCCAACAGTGCGTTCCATTCCAAACGGTCTGCGTTAAGCCCAGAAAATGGATTCCCAAAAACCTGTGGTACTGGTGCTCGGATGCACCGGAACTAACGGTCGGCTCATCGTGGAAAACTTAGAAAAGGCCTCTTCCGAGATCACGGTCCGATACTCCTCCCGTCGCCAAGAACAAGTCGAAAAATGGAAAAAGGAGAAGAAAGACGCCGTCCTCCTGGATCTGGATGATCCAAAAACGTTTGGACTGGCGCTAAACGGGGTGGATCGCGTTATCTTGATCACCGGTTACACTGTGGCCATGTTGACGCAGAGCAAAACCCTGATCGATGCGGCGTATAAAGCGGGCGTTAAACATATGGTGCATTTGGGTATCTTTGCCGAATGGGATACCACCGATCCGCACTTTGTTTGGCACATGCTGGTGGAGGCGTATCTGAAAGCTAGTGGAATGAAGTGGACCATGCTGCATCCCAACATGTTCATGGAGAATATCCTCGCGCCCAATTTCATGGAGAAAGGCGCAGTGAATGATTTTTTCAATGGAGTGAGGGTCGGGTGGGTTGCTGCGGAGGATATTGCCGGTGTTGCGGCGACGGTGTTGAGGGAGGGACCGTGCAAGCATCACGGGAAAGATTACTGGTAAAGTCACCTTGTGAAGATTTTGGTGAATTTTGCATTCAGTTTTTAGTGGTAAACTTATGTGATATTATATTTCTAGATCGTCTTTACTATTCAAGAAACATATGGCAAGAAGTATATCTCACTTTACCGCCGTGGTGAATTACTTTTGAGAAATATCATCTATCACCTTTTTCGCTCAATAGTGTAAAAATGTCGATACGAAGCTTTACATGTGTGGTTCTACAGGATGAGCACTGAATCGCTAACCATGGAACAAGTTGCGCAGATTATTTCGGAAGTAACAGGGAAAAACGTTGGTTTGACTAAGAAGACCGAGAACGACTTCATGGATTACGTCCAACGCTCGCCGGTGTGGAATGAAAAGTGGTACGCTGAAGGTGTTCGTCAGTTCATCATTCAAATCAAAGATGGCCGCTTGGGAGAGACGGCGGCCGTTCGGGATGACGTGCCGCATGTTACGGGACATTCGTCGCTGCGATTCAAAGAATGGGCCGAAAAGAATAAGGACGACCTTGTTAAAGCTATTAATCAATAGGCGATGCCGTTCTTCTGTAGTTAGATGTACTGTATGGACGAACCTAGCATTTCACAGAGCATCGCTTTGACATGCTTGATCGTATCGTGAAATCATACGCTTCGTAGTTCATGCTTGTAATTGGTTGATTTCGTGTTATACGAGGTGCCTTCCATGGCGTTTGAGGGGTACGTACTTTATGTGTTTTGTGAATTATTTCTTGTTCATAATTTCTTTTATTCATGAATTCATCCATTCACTCATTTCATTTTCCCCCAAAAGATTGCTGTTTGCTTTTGAGATCACATAAAGAAAGCAAATATGCTGGTGGATCCCAAAACCTAAGTTATGGGTTTGATTAGCGGTCGGGATGAGCGCTGCAAACTAGTTAGAATAACCTTGATCATTTCCGTTCAGCAACTAGTACATATTCAGGCAGGAAACCGACAACCAGACAGTATGAGTTTATAATTCCAGCAACTGGTCCAATGCCCGGTATTCTAGGCGCGCGCGTTCTCTCTCGTCTTTTTTCGTTTTCTTCCATGGCTTTTTTAATGTTGGATGACTTTTTGTGTCTTACTGAAAGATGTTGTGAAATTCCGAGAGAAAAAAGTTCAAGGCAATCCGCACAGAATACCGTGGGGTGTCTAGCTGTTGGAACAGTAAACTCACGCTGTCTAGTTATCGGCCTCATGAATTGTACTTGTTCTGCGTTCCCCGGCGAAACAATAAGCTATTGGAAGAAACGACCTAAGCGAGGCGATCGATGAAACGATTTGAACGGGACTGACGATGGTGCGTGGCAGAGGCCGCAGAGCTGCATGCGAATCATTTGAGCAAAAGGTCACGGCAAACTGTCTGGAGCCTTCGAACGTTGTAACTATCGTTAAATCGCAGTTCATGGAAGGAAATATGAAAGAACTGGAAAGTTTGGGGTTTACAGCCGGACAAAGACATAAAAATCGGATAAAGATTGCTTATTAGCACTAAATCTCCCCGAAACGACCTTCCTGAACGGGATTCTGCACAGGGCCATAATAAAAGTTGGTCTATATACCCTCCAGAAAAGTTTTGGAAACCAGATATGGTACTCGTTAACACGATTCGCCATAATTAAATCCAGTCAAACGAGCATCTAAACTGGAACAACGCAAAACTGTTCCACTTTCCCGCAGTTAAACTATAGCCGTAACACTTTTCGTCAAGAATCGGGAAGCATAAAAAGCAAAAGTACAGTTTTGCGATCTGGTATTAATTTCCACAGATTACAGGAATGGATCATATATAAGTCGTCTAGCGGCCTAACGGCGTACAGTGATATCGTCTTTTTCTCCATACAGTCTTCCTTGTGGATCAAAATGCATACC
>JAQGAU010004759.1:0-11122 GCA_034698045.1 Paramacrobiotus richtersi | reverse complement strand
GAACCCGCACACCGGCTTCTTGCAGCCACAGCGGGAACTGGAACCCGCACACCGGCTTCTTGCAGCCACAGCGGGAAACTGGAACCCGCACACCGGCTTCTTGCAGCCACAGCGGGAAAAAAAGGAAAAACGATACTAAGCAAATAAGCAAAACGATCGATCAAGTTCCGAAAATATTCGACACAAAAATTAAATAAAAATAATTTTTAATAAAAAATGATAAAAACTTTATCAACAAACAAGACCAAGATCGGGTACCTTTGATGCTCTTCCGGTTTGACTGTGGCGTCCTTCTCCAGGAGATACGTGACAATCTGAATATGTCCGCGGTAGCAAGCGATCATTTGCGACGTGCATGCCCGTGGCGGTTGGCGATCTCCAGCTCGGCGCCCTGCTCCATTAGGAACCGGACAATCTGCATCCGCCCCGTCGTAGCAAGCCGCGCGCAACGGTGTCGAATTGGTGGAGGTGATGCCGTTGATGTTGACCCTGAAACTCCGTCACGAGGTAGAGGACCTCTCGAAGAACCCTGCCGCCGTCGCCCTCCACCTTGTCACCTAAGGAAACACAGTTGCTCACATTTTCGTTCCCGTCTGTTTGCTCACGTCCTAAAAGACGTTATGCTTCTCTTGTTTTTAATCCGAATTCCAGTTTTTCCTACGGTTTTAATATTCTTTTAAATCTTTCGTTACGAAAAGGTTACCTCCGGTTGTTTTTAACATGGTTTATTATAATTTTTTATTATAAAATCTGGAATTTATTTTTTAATTTTAGTCAATTTTCTGTATGAAAAAGTTAATTCCCGAATTCCTCAACTAGTTGGCTGTTCGTAGCCAAATATCTGAAATTAATTTCCATTTGAATTTTGTTTTATTATATTCGCACCAATTAAGCTATATCACAGCTAAATAAAGTAAATAAAATAATATTGTTAGATACTTTAAATTACATGACGTCATTAAATCCATTACCACAATCGGTTAAATCGAAATAAATTGATTTAATTATAAACCACATTCAATTTCCCCCCCACTTACCCCGCATGGCAGTCGAAGCTGGTACAAATCCTTAACCGGAAATCGCTTTTCCGACCGGGCTCAAATCCCCATAAAATTAATACCAAGAAAAATTCAGTCAAGACAACAGCAAAGAAATACAGATAAAACTAGGAAATTGAGTGATAAACCAGTCAAATTAAAAATGGATAGATAACTATAAAACAAATAAAAAATATCATTTCAAAAATATAATAAACTTTTTTTTAAAAACAGTACAAATAAACACAAAATCAAAATCGAAAAATAAAATTAACTAAAAATGTGGTCAACGTACATTGTTGGCCAATGTGGTGAGGAAAGGCTTCTTCACTTGGGGTATCGGGACCAAGTCGTGAGCCGGCGTTGTGTTGCTGATGGTAGCACGGATGGCGCTGTTGTTCGTCGCTCCGAATCTGCGAAGAATCTGACAGTTTACAACTGACCAGGATCATCGATGGAGACTGAAGGTACGGTCATGAGTGGTCAGAAGCAGGTCGAAACGCCGGTGGTAATCTGCGATAGACGGCCCGGGTCAGCTTGAAGCCAACCACATCCGGAGGGACCATACGCCATGCCCCAGCATTATGGCTTCCGCAATTCGTTCCCCCGGACACCTGCGATGCAACATGCTGATTATATAAAAAGGTGTATAACTATGGAAATTAACGGTGGAGAAAATGTGACAGCAACAAACAAATTAATATGGAAATTAATGAGAAAAGAAACTCGGTGAACAACAAATACCGGAAAAGTGCAGACAGTTCAGAGATGCAGAAACAAGGAAAAATATCGAAAACAGTGAAAATATCAAAAGATACTGAAATCGGACGGAAAATACGATAAGTGACGGGAAATTCTGCACCATATGAAAAACTCGAAATCCGGTGTCACGATAACCAGGAAAAGAAAAACAGGCGACTTACCCCGTCCAATAGCGCTCAGCTCGTTGATCATGGTAGTGCGGGAGTCGGTGCCGACCAGCATGTCCGGGAAGAAAAGCCCGCTGTCGCCCCCGGCCGGGTGGGAGAATCAACACGTTGGAGAAGGCCTTGGCGTCCCACTGCAACGACAAACACTCAACATATGCTGTCAGATAGAACGGATCGTATTCCGTACCTTCAGCTACTGGAAACTCTCGGTATTGCGCTCGTACTCCAGTTCATCCCCACAAATCGTCAAACTGACACTAAAGAACTCAGATTACCACGAGGAATTATTTCTTTACGAAGTAAATTTTTCTACTGAATATTTACTGGTTAATTACGGACTTATTTGATTAACTAATTACGTAAGTTACCGACTTATCTACGACCGAATAGCTACGTTTTCACTTCCGGGCTTATTTTTTAACTATTTACCTAATTTATCGATTTATCTAGCTACGCTTTTACTTACCCACGCACTTATTTTTTAACTAATTACCTAATTTATCGACTTATCTAGCTACGTTGTTACTTACTTACGGACTTGTTTTTTAACTAATTACGTAATCTACCGACTTATCTAGCTTACGAACTAATTAGTTATCTAATTATTACGTAATCTACCGACTTATTTAGCTAATATTTTACTTACTCGCTGACTTATTTATTAATTACATATCTAACGGCTTGTTTCGCTACTTTTTTACTTATTTATTAACTAATTCCATGACACACCGAAAGAAACGCACTCACCCGCTTTCTTCCCATTATCATACTATTTCACTAGCCTGTTGTGTACGGCGGTGTACGTCTTGTCCCGGGTCCTCCTCGCAAGGACTGTCACAGTACTTGCCGTCTTCGTCATTCTCCCGTCCGTCCGATAGGCTCTCCTTGCCAGCTGTAAATAATAAATCGTATCCTGACAAGGCTGAACCAAACTCTAGCATTTTCAATGGCATGCAGCAAACCAGGAAGTACAGGAAAAAACGACGGTCACAGATGACGAAATAAAGCGCATGCAATGAAAGCGCTGTGCGCAAAGGTATCAAAACCGTCGCTGAACAGGGAATTATATAGAAAACAGTAAATTAACGCCAACAACTGCACACAACAGCGCGCCTGAAGATTCCAGCATGAATAAAACGATTTCCAAACGACGAACAACAAATTTTTAAACAAAATGTCAAAGACTCAAAAAGGCTGAAAAACCAGGAAGTACAGAAAGAACGACGGTCAATGATCAGAATCATCAGATGAGGAAATAAGGCGCATCCAAGAAAAGCGCAGTGCTTGAAAGTTTTAAACTCGTCGCTGAACAGGGAACAAGATAGATAACCATGCATTAATAATTTTAAGCCAAAAACTGTGCACAACAGTACGTCTGAAGATCCCAAGCATGGACAAAAGGACTTGCAGACGATGAACAAAAAGTTGTTGAGAACTACGCAAATGAAAACCAGCGATAGTTGTCTTACCAGGGTTCAGATCCAGACCAAACCGGGAAGCATAGGAATCAGAAACCTTGATCGGTGCTGGTGCAGACTGCAGAACTATGATAATGAATCAATGATACTGGATACATTTATGCTGAAGTCACGCACGTGCGCACGGTGCGGTTACAAAATAAGGAAATGGCACCGCGATAAAAATTTGCAAATGCAAAACGTGGTGAAAAGCGCGGAATCAATTGCTGCACACTAGAAAATTTCCTGGAAATTACGGTATTACCAAGCGGATTTAGCGTAAATTCAATCTGTAGCTAGCGCGTTCAGGGTGGAGACTGGTTACGTCACAAGCGGATATAATAATATTCTTCGGCCATCGGACTCTGCTGCACCAGCAATTCTATAGTACATTCCGGAACAACTGAATTCTGTTTTCGTTTTTTTTATTAATTCATTTTCGGCAGTGTAGAATATTGCAATTTGCAGATGGTTGGAAGTCGGGGAAGATATTGTGCTAATAGTGCTATCGACGCATATCGTAGTACGTACATCGTCCAGAAAGAGGTTGCAGATGCCCGAATCCCTGTACTGTGCGCGCGGCCTTCTGGTAGCGTGCCGAGGATACGGTCAAGCGATCAAACTCACGGAGCAAGTTAAGGGATCGGCCACATCAAGTACTCCGCCTCGACAATGGCGCCCCGTGCACTAGCAAGGCTTGGTCAGCTTCATCAGATGATTCGAAACTGAATTAGGAATAGATCCTTTACGTTTCCTGTTTTGCATAATTCACCATCCAGATTCGTAAATATTTTGTCATATTTCTTGTATTCCAATCGGAATAAACGGTTATAACTGATCCTGAATGAGTGTTCTGTCAGCCGAGTTAAACGGAATGAATGGAAAAATGAGTGGGAGCTCGTCATCTAGCGGTACCAACACCCGCGACTTCCACCGCCTCCACAAGTTTATCTACCGTTACAGCCGTCTCGGACGGGTTGATCTCATCAAGGCCCGCAGCGTCCAGCAGGATCACAGTCCGGACTGTGATATACTTTCCCCCACCCTTATAAACAACCTTTTACCAGGGTAGAAATTCTACTACAAGTACTAGCTGCCAAAGGTCGCCGGAACACGATGTCGTTAACGTTTCTGTAATCTGTACACAGTTTCGCTGTTGCCTTTCTGTCGATCAACATGCACTTTCGGTTTTTTTACATAGCGCCCGGTTATTTTCGCAAGCTCAGACGATGTCCAGTCAAATGGCTTTGTCAAAGGCTGTTAACTGAACGACAGAGCAGCGTGTATCAGCGGATGGATCAGTGGTCAGCAGAAAGTCAAATAGGAAAATTTCGATGGTTCGGTAGTTCGTACGGCCACAGTACGGGTTCAATTGGTCCGTTTCAAGCTCCGCCACGCTGAATTAGAGATATATGCGAAGTCTGGAGCTCAGTAAAACAGCTAAGCTTTTGCAATCTACAGTACTAGCTCTCATCGCGTGTAACCGGAAATAATGTCCCCCTCCGCCGAAATGTCACCCCTCTTGAAAAGCACTTTCGAACAGCTCTTCATATTTCTAGACTTCTAGTCCCGGACATTGTTATCGGCAAAGATGTCTTCCTGGAATGGAATTATGGAAAGTATGCCCACTACTGCCGGGGGACACTGTTGCCGACGTGAACAACACGTGGCAAATAAATACTTCGGTGCACCATGCACGTAATAACGCCGTATTCTTTACCATCTGTACGCCGATGTACTGATTTCTGGGTCCACATTGTGGACTCCACAATGTCGAGATCTTGATGGGAGATCGACATAATCCACAACTGAGACCAGATTCCATGTCGACATGACCTGCACTCGAATGTATAGAAATGAGCGTTCCAAAGATCACTAATTTGATTAATCATTAGTAAAAATCACGCTTGTGCAATATTCAACGGTATACCGTAAACTATCAGACGAGGAATTGTATGGGTGTTGTTTTTCATTCGGTGCTGTATTATCTTGGTCTTTTACAGTGCTGACTTGGTGCGAACAACAAAAATGGGGTACTTGCCCGTGTTCTGTTTCTTTTATTTTATCCTAACCATTACATTACACGTTGACAGTGTACAGGGTATGTATCGAACGTGTGTATGCCAATAACCAAGTAGAAGGAAAAATCTCTTCTGATATGTATAAATAAAAATAAAACCGATACAGTTTATTGCACCAGTTTTGCATTGTTGCTATATTCCCACATTCGTACACCTGTTTGCATTACGTGTCGCTGATTTGCGGCCTGTTAGACTTATGTTAGTTATTATCGCAGCAGTTCCATCCCTACTAACTGTTTGCTTTCATAATGTACAGTAAGTAATGTACAGCGGAAAAACACGAATCAGACTTTCCAAATCGGTTCGATTTTGCCAAAAAGAAAATGTAAAGCGGCGCAAGATATGCAGTACTGTCGAAGTAGAAGTCACGTTTACAAGATGCAAGATGAACTAGACCGTAAAAAATAAAAATCGACCATCGTGATGTATTGTAAATTTGTAGGAACGATGTTGCAAGCCGAAACAAAAAGTGCTTCCGATATCAAGAATGCGGCAGCGGAAAGAGGAAATGGGTTTAGCGGTGTCAACCACACGTTAACCAATGCTTCACAAATGTTCTGCAATCTGTCAGGTAAAACATGCGACACTAGTTGGCTTGCTTTGTAAACGACAGAAAGGAACAATCAGATCGAGCTCCGGAAACATCATTTTCGAAAAAATATGAGAGTGAGCTCAAACTGCAGTGTTAGTTTTACTGAGCACAGGGTATTTTTTGGTAATGGAAGGTTATAGACGGCGAGTAGTTATGATTTTGAAAGTCATGAGTACGTAGATATTATTAAACGGTAGATTTACTCAACATGCGTGCGTAGCCCTCGATTGTGAGAAACCGCGATTCGTTAAGGGGAATTTTCCGAATGTTGCAACTATTTTAACCACGCGATAAAGAGGTGCAAACTGTTCACCACTGTTGAAGACATATTGTTAATTGGAAACCTGTTTTTTACACACTAACGGCCGTAAAAATTTGTCGCTAGAGATTGCTACAAATTGCAGAACAACTGCATAAAGTGCTTATTATGCTTCCGTTTCATTAAACGCTTTTCCATTTTTGCTGTAATGCAAAAATAAGCCAATTCTGATTGAAAATATTTTGTTCTAAAGCCTGCAATTGCAAGTAACTGTCGATGGTGTGTGGTAGACTCGGCCAGATGTGAAACCCTCGAACTACAAGGGATTACCAATGCGACATGGCTGATGCGGGACGCTGACACTTTGTGGTCACTTAATCACACGCTGATTGCCGCTGGTCTACGTAGCACACTGCACAGCGGGACCCTGTGCCACGTCCAACACTTGACCGCAACCACAAACTCATTTGGCGAAATGTCAATGTTCCTGCCAAATCGCAATGGTCACCAGTTGGCTGTGACCTTCGAGGTGGCCGGATACTACCCGATTACACTCGGCAGTCTGCAGATCGATGAACACCAAAATGCATCCAATACCTTCATGGAGCATTTACTCTTCATTCCCAGACGCTTTTTCGGAGCGGGAACAATTACGGGAACCATGCGAGGATTCAAAGGCACCCCGGTATTAGACGGCGTAAAACTGGATTTCCGGAGCAATATGAACAATCACACCGGGCCTGTAGTCGGGAGTATTATGACATCGGCAGTTGGCACCTGGAACGTGACCCTCCCGGGGGGTCATTACACGGTGACTGCATCCAAGAGCGGCTACATCACAGTACCCTTTACGGTTGTTGTTGTTGGTGGGAGAAGCAAAGAGTACGGCAATACGGGAATGTCCACGACCCTGTACAATGGTGGATTGCGAATTGTATCCCGAGGATGGATTGGAGAGCAGCTGTTTTCCTTGTGGATCCATGTTCGGGGTCCTGTCGAAGGCAAATCTGAGCGCGCCCATGCATATGGTGACAAACAGTCTAGCCCCGATGGGTTCATACGGTACGAAAACAGTCGGTTGGATATACACAGCGTTCTAGTTACGAAGCAGCTGGCAGGCGTTTATCGTATCAGCGTTTCTGATGCGCATCTCATTCTTAATCATCGCAGCGGAACCGTGTGGGATATGGCCAACTCGGCAGGCACCGTTCAGTTGTACACTGGTAACAGGTTATGGGCGCAGTACTTCATGCCCAATCGTCCGGGGAATGCTTGGAGTGTGGTCGAAATCAACGGAACCCAGCTGAAAACTCTCAACGAGGTAACCACTGTGGCCAGATATGCGGATGCTGATTAACCACTGTGCTAAGAAGTGCACGTATCTGTACTACGTTACAACATTTGACCCGGCTGACTTGTAACGAACAATAGATACTGCTGGTGTTTGGTATGTTAGAGTCATGTTTGGACAAACGTCCTATTCGGTTTTGTAACTGGCGAGTCCGGAAAGTCCAGCAATGACTTTTTCCCAAATGTATCGGAAAAAATGATGCGGTATGGATTTTGCCAAGAATATAGATGCCAGTTGTTGACTGTTCCATTTGTGATGTCGCATGGTTGCTTGCATATTTGGAAAACTTTTTCAAACATTCGATTTCGTTCTTTACGGTACTGTAACTGCATGCTGGCTGTGGGTATGATTTTTAACGAGGCGCAGCACATTCTTTTTATGCGTCCAAGAAACATACCTGCAGCGGGCCAGAAGAAAAACGTTTTTGACACATCCTCGTTATTGCCATAGATATCATGGAAGACATCCGGAATGTGGTTCAGTATGTAGTTAAACTACATTGTTACATACCCCGGGTATGATACCCGATCATTTTAAAAACTACAAACAGGGAGCTGCCGCTTATAAATACTTTCTCACGTACTGATTTATGTTCACATAGGATTTTAATATCTGCACATGATCAAGATCATACCGCATGCATTTCAAAGGAAGTAGAAAACTTGAAAAATAACTGCTCCACGTGAACAAAATTCAAACATTTTGTACCGTAATATCACCGGTAAGTGATTGGACGATCGGCAGCAAAAATCTTGATATGCAGCAACGTTTCCATTGCGTTTGGTGCCTGGCTGACACTGGTTCTATTTGCAGTTTGCATGTACAATAAAACCAGATCCCGGTCGCATTCGTTCATCAGTATTTATTGGCTTATAACAGTTTGTTAAAAGGAATTTATATGTATGATTCAGTGATGTTAAATGTACGTATAATTCATTGTGAGTAGCCTTAAATTACCTCAGAGCAACTGTCAACAACAGTAAAAATGAACATGCCCAACCGGAATTAAAGTATTCTACTTCATCGTTGTACTTCCTGTTGTCTTGTTCAATCTTCATAAGCAAGAGTTACTCTTGCTTAATATATTAACGTCTTTTCTGCTGTTTTTGAAAAGCGACTAAAGGAAATAAATATTAGATATTAACAACATATTAAATATTAGAGAGAGAAATTCTGATAAAAAGTAAAAACTTCGGAAGATTTCCCTCCCTCACAGCATGAGCACTTACTTGACATAAAACCACCAGGTCAGCTTGTGTAGCGACTACGAAATGCTCACGCATATACGAAACGACAGCGAGTGACTTCTTAGTCAACTGCTGTCTTATTTTACTTAGGCATAAGGCACAGACTTTCATGAACATCCGTTGGCACAAAACAGCAAAAACTTTTTGCGCATGTTTGAAGTGCCTGACCATTTTGCTGCGCATTTTTCTTTTGCTAGAGTTTTGTGAGGGGACAAGTTCATGCGGAGAAGCTATTCCCGATATATTCCACTTGCTCGCAGTAAAAATCATCCAACATGATAATTATTTTGCGGTGTTCTTTTGTTATTTTCGCCCAGCTCCACGATATTTTCAAACGACTTTTCGGTTAGACCAGTGGATGTTTAGTTTTTGTGTCTTGTACGATTACTGCACATTTGTAGTTCCAGCCGAGCAGCGGACAATGATCTTTCGCATTATGCATCTGAACAGCTTCCTTTACTACTCATCGCGTCGCAACGAAGCAGTACGGTTAGCGTGTAATCCCTTCAACAAAAAGCCAGTACATCCCGCTACGCTACTGTATACCATTATTTTGTACGCACATGTTTTAATCCCCCGAGCTTACAATCTTTGATAGTTTGATTTATGGAGGTTTGTGATGCAACTCCGACGATTGACTGATTAGGTACCAGTACGATACAGATTCTTCATATTCCTGGTTGGTGATTTGATCTCGAAAACGACTGAGTACTTTTGGTCCGCGATTTATTCTCAGTCTCGATCAAATTGGCCACAAAAAGCAGGAAAAGATATTTGAACAATCTGGATTACAATCACCATGATAATTTCTACTGATTTCTTCGTATTCGCAAGGAATGCCCTGCTAATCATTCCGCTTTTGGCATATCCTTTGGGTAAGTTCTAAGTACCACTTGCTTCAGTATTCGCAGTGTGTCCCCTCAACTCGGCTAGAAGCTTTAGCAAACCTGTAAGGTACCCATTGGGGCACGCCGCATACAAATTACTGGCACAAAAGAACCTTGCGCCCCTGAATTTACCGCAGTTTTGTAGAAGAAGTAGAATGTGTGTATAATTTTGGACTTCTTATTTATCGTCAGGGTTCTGTCCTCTGGTAGCGGAGGCATCATCACGACTGGCTCCAGGGACCTCAAGAAACGTCAAAGTCCCATGCACGTGGACTCCCATGCAGAATCTCATCCAGTCCAGTTCAGCATCCGACGAGGCCAGCTTCGAAGTGAAGGAAACAACATTCCAATCCCTAAAGACTTTCTGCTTGCCCAAATTTGCTTCTGATCGGTTCGGTGGTTCTGATGGGTGAGATGCTTATTTCAGTCTGGATGTCAAAGGCGACAACGTTGAGCTGTATCACGGGAGGTCCTGCGAAGACGTTGAAGAGCAGTATGAATCCCTGCATACATTGTTATGGTCCGGCCACAGCATTCCGCTGACTACCGACACTATCAACTGCTTCGGAGTGTTCACCGACGACCGTTACTCATTGTCTTTCGTCATCTGGGACAGAACATGGATCGATGTTGAACATTTCCCGACCTACATCACCGGAGTCGGTCTAATTCTGATTGCGCATAGACTGAGTCGGAGCACCGTGTTCCATTGCTGTTTAGTGATCAGTATTGAGGTGGTGAGAACGCTCTTGTTCGGAGTGTTTGAATTTTGTGCCGTGCCTAATTGGGGACTCGTGGGAATACCGCTTCTGATCGGCGGTTTGGCTTTGGCAGCTTCTTATGACCAGACACGTTGGGATAGATTTCGAAGCAGCACAGTCGTGTACTGGAGGTGCGCGGCTGTTTACGTCATGGCGGTGGCCGTTGTAACGTATATGCGGATCGGTCGGTTTGACGGACGGGAAAGAAAGATGGATTGTATGCAGCGGATATTGCAGTTCGTTGGTGCTGTGGTGATATATTTTAGCTGCATGAGCGACTGCTTTGCCATTGTTTCCATCCTGTGCGTGGTGACACTGGAAAGCGTGGTGCGCCGTGGTTACGATTTTCGCCACTTTCGCATTATGGATGCGCACATGTAACCGTGGATCGGCAACGTCCTCGAGCGCGCCAGAGGATTCAGGTTTGCCGCCAAATCAGCTTGGGGTTCCGGTATGGCGGAGGTATGGGTAGATGGAGGTTCCTCAAAGTGCTCATTGTTACTGTGTACAGTTATGATCAC
>JAQGAU010004758.1:0-11123 GCA_034698045.1 Paramacrobiotus richtersi | reverse complement strand
TGAATCCGAATGCTACGGAGGATCTTTGGGGGGCTGGAAGTGCTGGTGTCCAGGAGGTAGAAGAGGATGGTCTGGTCGACGTGGTTGACGAGCACCCGCCACCGGGAACCCTCCGCATCGGGGGAGGTCTCTTTGGCGATGGTGAGGATGTGTTCGAAGGTGGCAAGAGCCGGGATGGATGGGGGACTGGCTGGGGTGTGTTCGGACATTTTCTGCAGGAGAAGACTGATGGGTTCGGATAGACCATGAAAAACTGCCATAATGAAGGCTGCTTGAAACGAGAGTAGGCCGTGAATCAGCTGCTGATTGGCACTCGATCCCGGAACTGAAAATCGGCAATTTAAATAAATTTGTGAAAAAAGCAGCAGCCGGAGCGGTTGATCATGCAGGTGCTAACCGCGGGAGGCTGGCATTGGAAATGATGAATTATTCATGCGACATTTGTGACTCATGCTCATGAATCATGTTTACTGACAATGAACGGGTGACAAGCATGCAGCTGTTTTGGCAACGAACAAAGAAATCTCTGCCATCTGGATAAACATCTGGAAAAATCGCACTCGGATTATGAATGACAAAGCATATGAATTTGACACAAACTTGCAACTGCGACAATTCATAGGTTTGCAAGAATAATCGTGCAATCGTAAACCACAACCGGTAAAAATTTTTATGTTAATGGGACATAAGATATGTCAACGAATGCAAACGAATGAACAAGCTTGGCTAGCGCTATAGCCATACAACTGCTTGTCACCGCTGTAGCTTAACGTAAACTAGAAAGCCTACGCTTGGACGTGAGTGCGTTCTTTGAACTTTGACCACCAAAAGCTAACTTTGTAAAAGTTCTGTGGTTGTAACTCGTACGCAATAACCTGGGTTTACTGTAGACAACTGGCAAGGTTTACTATTGCCGACGGAAGTCTTATCGTGAGCAAATATTTCAGCTGTACAACGTAGCACACGATCAAAACGATAAAGTTCGGTATGAAAATCATAAACTTGCCGCAATGAGCAATCTACGATGAAAACGCAGTAAAGTGTGCAATAACATTACTTGTGACGATTAGCGTGTTTTTATGTGTCAATTTTTGTATGAACTGTAACGGACTTTACTCACAATCAGGTTAACATTATCGAAAGCCATGACGACAGTTAAATCGTCGATTTAATACATTCCTTAAAAGAAAATAAACACAGCATTTCAATGCTTGTCATCAGAAGAATTTTTCTTAATCCGGTAAATGATCTGCGCTGGCTCATATCCGGACAAATCAAACGCTTCCTTCGTCAGTGGATGGGTCGATACCCAGTTGGCACACTGCTTAAACTTTTCGTATGACATAAACTCGGTATCACCGTAGAACGTCGTGTAGATGACCGTGAGCGGCTCGCCGTTCGCTGTTTCTCCTTCGTAGCCTCGTAAAATTAATGAAGCAATGTTGGGAAAGGTCGTGGGACAGACCGCCGCGCATCCACTGGCCATCAGCGTCTGTTTCACCAGTTCGCCGATTTGCAGATCGCCCCGACTAAGCTGCGCAATCACCGGTTCACCCTTGTCGATTTGTTCTTTGATATCCTTCCAGGTCGCTTTACCTGCATCGGGACTACTTTGTTCTTGTTGTCTGTTTTGTAATGACCTTTAACATGATTAGCGGAAGTTTTTGTTATTTATTTTGATCTAGCCTCCTAAAACGTCAAACTTTCCCCGCAATAATTATGTAGAACATGGCTTTTTTTTAATTTACTTGTAATTTTATTAGCTGACGTGAGAAACTGTCATATATACAAGACAAAACTTATAATTAGGAAGAACTTAAGAGCCAAGCCTTAATTAATTACGTTTAGCTAGAACAATGAATCGTTAACGTTGGCAAAATCTTCTGCAAGTAACGTTTATCGTACCACAAGCTGATAATAAAGTGCAGCCTCGAAGTATGTCAAGACAACAGAAATTTATATACTTACCCACGAGTTCGATTCAACCAAATTAATTTGACTTACAAGTTTGGCTCACCTTTGCACACGTACTCATACTCTTTGGTGTACTTATTCATCCAGGCCGCAACATCCGGGTACGATGGTCCAATAGTCGGTAGCATCAGCGACACTAACGCCGACAACCTCGGCGCGCTGGACTCTAGGACGAACTGTGCAGCAGAATTAACCAACTGGGCAAGAGGGTTCTGCTGGGCAACGGCTTGCCCCTTTCGCAGATATTTCAGTCCGAGTTCTTTATACTTGTCGTCGATGGGTTGGCCGGGGTCGATGTTCTTTTTCACCTGAGCGACTTCGGTTGTATAGTAATGCGTGGGGAAGTGGGTGTGGGGTATGTGATGGACGAGTACCCGGGCGCCGCAGTTAACACCGCAATCCCAGAGCATTTCACGGTTTGGGTTCGGGATAAGTTCAGCGTTGCGGAGAAGGAACTCGTGTCTGGGTACGTGAGCCAGCGTCACTAGGATTGACACAGCACACGAAATTACTGACAACCCAACCAATACATACGATAAAGAAGTTCGAACTCCTAACCACCCATATACCGTTTGATAGAGCTTTCAATTAGCATTTTAAACCAGTTTTCAAAATTCCGGATTCTGCTGCGGGAATAAAGTTATCGATGGTTAAAGTCAGCCATTACCCCTGTTACGCCGGCATAGTCTTAGTTGTACACCACAACGCACCTCAAGCAATAAAACCGCTGAAATGACGATCGCGAGCCGTAGCTGACATGTTACCAATCGTTCAGAATCATCAGGTCACATTTTTGTATCTACGTATTTACTAATAACATATATTATTATCTTGCGTACTATGAACAGATCGCTTTCATCTTGCTCTGTTAAGGATGTGCGCTGTTATCATTGCAAGAAAGATGTGCGAAGTTGTACAGTTTACTTTTACATATCAAAAATATGAGTTTTACCGGTATTGGTAGGTTTTGCTACAACCGGCATATACGGGGCATCTGCGCCTTCAAACCACCCGCTATCCAGAAGATCCGCTGCACTAGGACGCTTCTTTGGATCTCTCGCGAAACACCTTTCAATCATCGTTCTAGCCACATCCGGAATATCCGGCGGAATTTCCGGGATTCCACCATCAACAACAAACCTTTCAATGGCTTTCTCCATGGCCCCGCTAACGATCAAAATATCCGCCGGATTCGGTGTTCCATTGACAACCTTAACTAATCGAAAAGCCTCCTTCTTCCGGTACAGTTCGACAATTATACAGCCCATACTCCAGATATCGGTCTTCCTACCAATCTGGTACCCGCGTGTCCCGCCGTTGAGCATCTCCGGCGACATAAACACGGTCGTGCCTTGGAATTTATTTACTTCATACGATTTCGTAATGGACGCCGATAAGGCAAAGTGGTCGTCCAAATCGGTGATCTTGGCGGTGACCCCGGATCGGGAGGATTTGTTCTGTGTCAGGACAATGTTGGCCGTTTTCATATCCATGTGGATGACTTCCTGGGAATGAATTCCGAACAGGCCGTTGACGATTTGCTGAACTAGGTCTTTGATTTGATCATTGACCAGGGTCGTATTCTTGATGTAAGTCTCCAGAGTGCCGACTACAAACATAAACATTTCTTTGTGCATTTAAACTTCAGTACGTAGAGAATATATTTACATGAAATCATTCATATTTATTTTTTTTATTTTTTAATTCACATGACTACCATCTTCCTTGCAAGCTTTTCCGTATTTCAGGGTTCATATCGTTGCACTACCAAACACGTTTTATTGAACATGGCACAGTCATAACAGACAGAGTCCTTTCAAAAGATGTTATTACGCAAAACTTTGCAACGACTCACGCTCGCAGTATTCCATGACTACGACAGTTTTCACGAACGGTTCGAGGTTGTGTCCGTCTCTTTCCGCTTTTGTGTGGTAGTAGCGTGTCACGTTTGCGTTGTCAATGCGGCGGATTCGCTGTAGTTTCTTCGCAACTTCATCGAGCAGCGAATGATCCTTCTCGAGTTGTTCACATTCTTTAACGGCAACTGTGCGTCCAGACGGCTGGCCCTTAACAGTTTCGGTTGCTTCCGAGACTGTTCCAAAGGCTCCTCGTCCGATTTGTCTAACAATGGTGTACTGGTGCGGGGTGCCCGAGGAATCGGTAAAAGTGTACGATTTAGACATTTTAGTTACATCTTCTGAGAGTAAGTATATGCGGTTCAGAATTAAAGATGCACACCGTTTTCCGCACAAGACGCAGTCTGAATGTGTGGGTTAACGAAGTACTTACAACGTTACCTTGCCGTTTGCTAAACAATCAAACCTTGCAGATAGCGGTTAACAACTCACATCGTCAGTTGTATGAAATTATCAACGCTTGTGTTGTTTTACTTCGAATTGCTTATCGGCTGATACGAATGATAAAACGTGAAACAAACGAATTGTCTGCAGCATATGGGGGTTATAGCGTATGTTGGAACAACGTTTCTTTGTGTACGAATACTTGTGTGTAGCTGCATGTTTATCATTAATGATTAATGATTAATCTATACTTTTTATTGGAACGCATAAGTTTCATTACAATAGTCAGAATGAGACTGTTTATACAGGGTTACGGTGTGTCATTATGCCAACCGCGTGCGGGTGCCATGCATTCGACGCATGAGCGTTTCGAAATGATACAGATTTCACATTCGACACAGCAGTGACTCATGCAGTTGCGGGTTCGAATTCACACGATTCGATTCTAACACAGTGCACTGACTGCATTCGAACCAACGGTTCACATTCCCCAATCAACGTAGAATACACATTTCTGACAACTTTCGAAGAAATTTGTTACAAGCAGCTGCAAGCAATAAAACTATTCTTTTCTGTACAACCTTTAAGCAACTGGTTACAAATTCTTTTTTCCGAAACAGTGTTGATTAGTTGCATACTCCGTGCGTGCGCGTAATCGTCTGACTTGCAGCATTTGCGTGGTTGGGTGTGATTTGTGAGAAAGGTCGCCGCGCTCTCCATTCCTGCACGCGAGATGGAGGATAATCGAGCATTTTCCAATGAAATGCAGACGGCCGCTGCGCCCCAGGAGTGGAGCTGGTGGTCCAGACATGGTGAGTAATCAGAAAGGACGGTGTTGTTTTAGTCCTCGAGGTCATGAAAATGATATCGTACAAATCTGTTGCAAATATTTTTTATTTTTTTCATATGGTTGTGGTGAAGAACCCAAATCTTTCTACTGGAACAATATGCCCAGATGATGCTAATAGGACTAATTTTGAATAGATTTAATTTGTGCGTTTATGTAAATAATGTTATTCAGTAAAAACGGCATAATTGTCAAAACAATACATATATTTTTTTTCCATTTTCTCGTAACTTTTGTGCTGAACTTTTGGTTATTGTAATATTGTAATATTGTTTGCGTATATTTAGATAGTAATCGTTATTGGATTTTTACTTTGCTGCGTTATACCTTCAAACTTGTGTACGAGTCCCAATAAGTTAAAAACCACTGAAATAATTATAAACCACAACATTACGTAAAATAGCTATAAAAATAATAATAAAATGATTTAGAACATTACTATAAATTGTTTTAGTGTACACTGATACAGTGATACTTGTGCAAAATAATTTCCTGAATTTTACAAAACTGTGAAATAAATAAGTGCGAAATGTGAGTTTTTTGGTATTTAATCTTTTTGCTCTAGTTTAATAATATTGTAAACATAAAACATTTCTGAATGCTCCGTCCCGAAACGACGAAGCTGCACTGAACTAAAGCAACAAATATTTAACTCACGGCCGTTTTTATTCGGGACAGATGGATCGGCATCCAATTTCAGTGAATTTCCCGAAAGCGAGACACTACATCCGACAACGTCCGCTCTTGTACCCGACCAAGGCGCGATTACGACATATGCGAGCGATTACGGTGGTAAGGAAATATTAAGCCTTTTAATATTAAAATAAGGAATTTTATATGAAGCGAAAATATCTGAAAGTTTGGATAACTGGATGCAGTTCACAAATAAATAATAAATTTCGATAGGCCGTATTTTAATTGTGATCTATCACCTGGCGTTGAGGTAAATTTTACTAGTCTTGCGCTTCGAAACGTTGGAAATTAAAAAATATGCGCGATTCAAGCGTGTTAACAAGACAATACCTTTTTATTATTTCAGTTGATTTCGTTTGCAAATGGCTGTTCAAAGAAAGAACTCTTTGGTACTTTAGGTACAAACAAGAAACACCTTCGGCTGCCGCCTAAGGGTTTCGTGTTCAGAATTGATTCAAAAAATTATACTACATAGCTCTTCTTTAAAATAAATATTTGGTCTGATCCGTCATTTGAGAACGCTGGCTTACACATCGACGCATTACACAGTGCAGTACTTTTAATTGAATATTTTTGGCAATTTATTTTGTCGGCTAAAAATTGTTCGGTGTTTGGTTCCGTTCACATGAAAAATACCAGAACCGGTTAACGGTTTCATCGAGCAGCGGTAACAATGGCTTTTTTATGCCTTTTTTAATAGTGGTAAAAATATCCTTTTTAATATGTTTTTATTTTGGTTCTCTTTGGGACAAACGTTCGCGGTATTTAAGGAAATACCCGGCCCGTTTCTGGCATGTATTCGCTCTGCTACAGGTCAAACTTTCGGTATTGAAAAACATGCTTCGTGTCTGCCATGTGTTATTGTTGTTTCGTTCCGATGTAGCTCAACCGCTTAGTACAAAAACAAAGTACCAAGTTCTTTGAAAGAAAACAATGCAAAAAAGAGTAAATAAATCTGCTGTGTTGAACGTATCTGTACTACATTAATAATTATTATTTTAACGCTTCTGAATGAGCCGCCACCAGCTGTTTGCCGCTTGAGGATACCGGGGCAAGTAATCAGAACTGGGCGCTATCCGAACGGTGCAACTCAAGGGCAACCGCTGGTCACCCAGCAATCCGATACAAGCCGCGCCAGACATCCATTTATTAAACTTCGAGCAAATGTACTCAGAGAAATAAGAACAGAAGGAAACGCAATGTCCAAACGAAGCACGGAAGGGCGTCCGTACATAAAAACAAATAATTTGCACACTGTAAGAACAGCGTGTATACAACGAGAACATGCAGACGCATGAGTAAAAGGACCCGCGAATAAGCGAGCGTTGAGCAAAATTTCTCATTTCAGTTTGCAGGTGGATTATAAGTTCAACAGAGAAAACAAGACCTCACATAGTCAGTCGCGTATAACAATGATCCGGCGACCCATACATCATACAGTGGCCTTCGTTGCCAAGCAGTGCTTGGCAAGCACAGCGGTTCGTTCTGCGTTACATGTAGCGCTTTTGCGCTAACTTATAAGGGTGGGTCTCGCATTCGAAGCGAATCTCGATAGGGTACGCGAGCGTGGCTAAACGAAAGATACGGCGCCGTATTACCACCTCATGAGGTGGCTTCGCGAACCGTATCTTCGTTTAGCCACGCCTTCGTACCGTATCGAGATTCGCTTCGAGTGCGAGACCCGCCTAAATGGTTTTTAAGTCACAAGAGCAGATAACCCAGTATACTAGGACTTCAACATCCGGTCGAAAACAAAAACTGCTTGTGGCAAAAAAAACAACAACAAACAGTTCAACTGAGAGCGAATGTCCTTAAAGTCCACGGTCCACATACTAATGCACAGCGCGTGTACGGTTTTACTCGTTCCGTCACCCGTGCAGGATGTATTCTTTGATATCACAACGAGCAGTCTAATTCTGTACTAATTCCAGTCTAATCCAACGAACCATCTAAATTTCCGATGTACAATTTTACTGGCAAGACGCGAACGAAAACATGCGTTACTGGTACTGTGGTGGGTCGGGTTAACCACATTAGTTTCTATAGCAAAGATAAACTCTCCGAACCAGCTAGTCCAGGTTGTTTTCTGTGTTTCTGGTTGATTTTTCGATTATCCAAATCAGATCACAGTAATGCTCCATAATATTCGCACAGTACGGTATCAGTTATCTGGTTGTATTACGTCCCGTACGTGTGAGGAAAAAAATCTATTTTTTCGTCCCTAAAGAATGATATCGCGTTTATTTTAGTTTTGCTTGTAATCTTTATCATACATTGTAGAAGACTGGCTGGCCGAGCAGTTGGCCAATATTCCGCTGTTGGCCGGCGACGCTGGCGACTCCAGTGACCTACTCCATCCGGATAAACACGGCAATCACGCCAACTACGTCATGGTGGCCGATCGGGAACTGGTCGCCATCCTGGGCGGCCATGTGGACCGTGATACGGTAATCAACGAATGACGAACAAATTCTGATTCTGTACAGTACTGGTACTTTACAGATAGATATCATTTTCAGTCCAAAATCTTCTCTTTATCGTTCGCTGCCGGCTGCACTACTGTATCTATATGCACTTTCGTGATATGTTTAAATAAAAATCTTTAATCTAAATTAAAATGTGAAAGAAGCTGTGCGTTGTGTTTAAAGGTACATTTTAACTATAAATTAAAATGGAAAAATGTCAGTTCTACATAGTTTAATAATTGTACAATATTCTACAATAATTTAGCAATTCTACAGTTTAATTGTATAATTTGTTTTTTTTCTAGTGCTTCAAAGCTGTGGGTTAGTTTTAACCGATTTTCATATACAAAGACTTTTTTCCGATTTGATTTGCGAATTCTTAACCAAGAACTGCCGATAACCATTTCATTTCTAATTACTCACTTAAAACCATTTTTTTTATAGATTTACTGGTTACTGGCCAACTTCAAGCTGGAGCGCAATGCCGTGATGCCGCGCGGCTTTTTGTACAGTAAATACGAAGCCTTTTGTAATGCCCATGGGAAGCTTCTCATGAATCAAGCCTGCATGGGAAAGACGGTGCGCGCACTGTTCCGCGGCTTAGAAACCCGTCGGCTTGGACGCCGGTAACGATATTAATCATCGATATAACCAGAATCAACGAAATATGAATAAACAGATATTTATATAAATTCATTAATAACAAAATAAATAATAATTAAAAATAAATTATTTAGTTTAAGTTTAGCTAAATAGTCAAAATAGAGGCTACAAAAGTTTCGAACGAAATAAACATAAAAGAACAAAAAATAAATTAGAATTAACAAATGAATTAATTAGTTTAATTCTAGTTAAATAGTGAAAATAGAGGTTACGAAGGTTTCGAACGAAATAAACATAAAGGTACAATAAATCAACGGAGAATATGAAGAAAGAGGACACATTTCTAGCGCTGAATAAGATCAGTTTAATTAATATTTTAGTAATAAACGTGTCGCGTATGCAAATAAAAAACATGTTACACAAGCTCCATTTCTTACTTTTCGACAGTTTTTTTTCCTTGCCTTTATAAAAGTGTCCCTTTACTTACGATAAATTTATTTGGAAAAAGTGTGTCTCCTTTTTATCTGATTTTGTCACGCGGGTTTTTAATTTATGCTTTTAAAAACCATTCAGTTGACTCGGTTGCACATGTATTTGTACGTAGATAAAACTAATAAAACTAACGATCAAACGCGGACCCGATTATTTTGTGTAAGAGTTTCGAAATTGTTTCGATTTGTTATTTTTAACCTATCTTTAATTTTTTTAATTTACATTCGTTGCTTCATTTATTTATAACTATTTAGTTATTAGTATTCAATAATTTTTGTTCTAACATGTTATGTAGTATTATGCATCATCAACATATTGATCAACATTTATTAATCGTGTTTTCTTTATCAATTCAGAGGAAAATCGCGCTACCATTATATCGGCCTGGCTATTAATCCCGAAGGTGAATTTGCCGGTATGGTTCCACTTGAACCTGAAGAACCGGCGCCTGAGCCAGGTGATGGAGAACGAAAACGACGACGGTAAATTTTTGTCCCAAAATTGTTACTGCTTCCCCAGTCTAAACAAACATTTCCAAGTAATAATCCGAATTTAGAAAAGCTTCATCGCTGGTTTCTGTCAAAATGTTATTGTGGGAATTTTTTATCGTTATTATATTGTTAATCCATCGACAGATCGTCAAAAAACCAGCGTTTTAAAGACAACTTTTCAGTTAATCTGTTTTATGGTTGTACTAGCTTCTGCAGATTGCAAAATATATGTTTTACGGTAAGGATCCGATTTCATTTACTGGTTGGTTGGTATTTACAATTAGATAAGTGGGCTTTGTTGCAAGACTGCATGAAGCGTGGTGGCTCAAAAAACAATCCTTGCGGCCGCGAATATGCTGTATGTATGCAGAAAAATACAATTATCGAACTGCAGTTGTAAAGTCAGTCTGTTTTTTGTTTGGAAAGCTCATAACAGGTTTCAACAATTGCAGTCAAATTTTTTGAACTGGTCGATAACGGTTGCATGCAAATATTGGCAATTGTTTATTTGTGGCTAGCTTGCATGAAGTTTTGTAGTGTAGTGGCTTAAAAACGCAAAATTACCGGACAACGTGAAGTCGTGCACATTGATAATTTACAATCGCAACTGCAGTTTTTATAAACTGTAATTACAGTCTTTTATAGTTGTAATTCTTTTGATTCTTTTATAATTTTATAACCAATTAATAATTATAATTTGGTATATAATTTTAATTAAAGTTTTATGTAAAATACTAAAATACAATAAAAATTATATAGAACCATATAAGTTCGTAATTTGTATATAAACGATGTGTGGTTTGTTTTTACCAACAGGAAATTTTTACATTTTTCGTGTTGGTGCATAGATGATTTAAAATGCTTCCAGTAAACAGAAATTTGCTGTTATTTTGCACCAAACATCGGTATCGAGTTATGGGTGTTGTCTCCTTGTTTAAATCACATCACACGAATTACTAAAATATTGATAAACGAATTGTACAGTAAGAAGATCAGATATTATTATATTTTTAGTAGTACGTATGTGATATTTAGTATTACATGGTAGTATATTAGAATAAATACATGTTATAAAAAACTAGGTCACAGCCTGTCACAAAAAAAAGTATGAAATTAATTAAAATAGATATATTAAAATTTCGCCGTTAGCACGTACGTTTAACATTAATTGCCTTCTCCGTTATATTAGGGTCTCCCGTACAACAACGGCCACCAAAAAGGTCCCCGAAAATCCGGTGGGCAAGCAGTTTGAGTGTAT
>JAQGAU010004757.1:0-11123 GCA_034698045.1 Paramacrobiotus richtersi | reverse complement strand
AGGAGAAATGCGATGTAAACTGTAAATGATGTCCAGAGTTTTTTGTGTAGTATGATTGCCAGAATTACAGAAGTGTTGAGGGATATATCGAGGATACATAGAATTCCACGAAGCACAGCTGAAGCGTTCCATGACTGGACCGCAGTGGGACTTGTATCTGCGGATGTTTTGTTACCCGGCAGCGCAGTAAAGTTTTGGAAAATGGTAGCACCGACGGGTTTGCTGGTGTAATCTTGATTTGTCGGCATCTCTGCGACTATGCGCAACCTACAACAAGGAAAGGTACACCTGAACGAGAACATGTTGTCAATCACATATCAGTTATGCCGCAATTGGCGCATGTTTTGGCATAATATACGTACTTGTATCGTACCTACTTTAAAAATTTGTAAATATTTTCCTTCGACGGAAAGTACGATCGTTTCAGCTGATGCTATAAGAAGGCGAGCGCCCGGTGCAGAATATCAGATTATATTATGGTAATGGTTCAAACCAGGGAGTAGGCCGGTGTAGCTGGTAATCATATCACGCGCGCGGTTGAACGTGATCCACTACTAATGCTATTTTTTCTTCTGGATAACTAAATCTTTATTGGTACGTAAGATCAAAGCTTGAGAGAAGCTTTTCTGAATACACTGTGAACTGCGGAAAATGGAAATCTGACTGCAGCATTACTTCTATATTTGTGTTTCACCAAATAGCTACTAGATCATGTGCACATTATATGCACGCACCCTAGTCCGGGATAAATTCAACAACAACATGGCATTAGCTTTAAATAATCTGTCTTTACATGCTTCATCTTTAATCCTTAATCCATGTACCCAGTCTTCGCTGCTAAAGGTTCCAACTCATATGACATGTCATGGTAATTTCAACTATCTGCTACCAGATTACGTTTCTTTAAACAAGAGCTGCCGACGCACAAACCAGTGCAAAGGCACGCAAGGAGACATGCAAGGTCAAACTTAATGTGAAATGTCAAAGGAATAACCAATATTTAGACGATCACAACAAGAATCAGACGGCAAAAGGTCCAAAAAAGTTGGCCTCTAACAAACGCAATCCAAAACGGTGCTTAAATAGAGGCCAACCGAAGCTCCCTTGTCAGTCCGCGGATCTTTTGTGTAATAACTGAATAATGCTGAAAACCGCACCGAAAGTTCGAAGGGTCTCACTCTCGACTGCTAAAAAATAAAACAAGTAACCCCACGCTTCTGAGCTTCCCCAAACGAAAGTAATGGTGTCGCTTTCAGTTTTCGGCTTGCTCAGAAGCGCAGCCTTGCAGTGGGCACCGTGACATTACGCCGCCGGACTTCTCGCCGCGGCACAGTTCGCCGCAGACATTTCGCCGCACTCGCCCCCGCCGCCGGGACAACTGGCCGCAATATACTTCCGGGTTTTTCAGCACTGCTGATGTTTTCTGTCATGTACACGATTTATTATGCCATTTATTATGGAAGCTGCTAGAACCCAGACAAATAATCATAGTTTTGGAATGTAAACTGTGTTAGCATTGTTTCTTAACATTGGCCGATCAAATACATAATCGTAGCAACAGCCAAACATTTGAGAGTGTAATCATTACAAATTTTCTAGATTACTTCGGCATTCGTCGATAACTTTATAGTTGAGCGCTATTAGCCCAGATAATGTCAGCGTGTTTTAGCAACTTAAGTACAGTACTGTACAGGTTAATAGTGGTCTAGGGTTTACAGGAACTATCTAGCGGCGAAACAGCTGCGACATTTTGCCGCGATCCATAAAAGACCGAGCGGCGAAATGTCTCGGAGCGGACAGTACCGCGGCGAAAAGTCCCGTGGCGAAATGGCCGAGTGCGCTTTTTGCACAGTCTACTTGCTTTTCCACGCCAGGTCGCATGTTTTTAAAAAGCTCATACACTTTCTTTTTTGCTAGTGAGTAACCTGTACAGGTTTCACTTGCAACGCGCTTACGAATATATCTCGGCATAATGACGTTACGATGCACTATGCAGAGTATTTCTGCGCTGGTTGATCGCAATTGGGGGAGTGCGCTCATTATCGTATTCTTCACAAAAGCTTTTTATGGTTCGCTGAAAAATGCACTTAGTGCAGAAGTCCGGCTTACTCTTCAGCCTTAATTATAAACTCCTTCCGCAGAGAGAATGCACACCTATACTGTATATTTCAATCCGCGGATTATTTAACACCCACCATTAAAGTCTCGGCCACAGGGGCAAATACTGCCCAGTCCAAACTGGTCATTTTATTATCTGACAGCCGGATGGAGCTGACAGGCGCACGGAGCCCTTCTAATGTCAGGCGTGTCTCGAAAGCCCCAACCTCAATCGCAAGAATGTCGTTACCAAAAAGATCGAGATGTGATAGTTTCTCGAATCCTCGTAAGAAGTTTGCTCCCAGTTGTCCGATCCGGCATCCTTGGAGGGTCAGAAACTGGAGAGACCTCCTGGCGTTAACGACAAACTTCTCGATGGGCACACGCTTTCCATTTGTTCCCTGGAAGTAGCATATTACCAGGACAGTTAGGTTTGTCAAGTGGGCCGGCAGTGGTTCAACATCATCGTGGATGTAGTTTTTACTAGGCGGTTGCCAACATCTAGGACCGCCCCCTAGCCAGATTTCCGTAGCTTCAGCCGGTAGCTGATTAACATCAAGATTTCCTGGAATGTTGCAGCCACCATCCAAGCAGTTACCCTGCGCTCCTGACCGCAGTACGTACAATGGCTTGGAAACTGGGTCTGCGGCACCTGGAAAATTTACTTATAGGCAGCGCAAATAACATCACAAAATACAAATACCAAATGCGAGAACAACCTGTTATCTGCCATCATCTGAAAACTATGGCTCGGTGTCAAGGTGCTCTATCCAGTTTAACACTTGCGATGTATATCACTTTAGTTTTCATATAAAATTCTCAGTTCCTCTTCTTGTGGTATGGAAAGTTGGCAGCTGTTCGCTGGAGAAGCCGTTTATTAACGCTCCATCAAACAGTGGCCGATGATACTTTTAGATAGAACAAAACATTCTGGAAAAAGTAGCCTGCCGGGGAATAACTGGCGAAAAGTCATAGTAAAAGTATGAATCTTATTTCATCGCGCGCAGTGCCAAAGCAGCAAGATATCCGCGATTCCGCATGTCTAAACGATAGTAATATGCGCATTCATCTACAAAGCAGGAGACTACAGATTATTGATGGTTCTTTGTGATTCACTCTGCGCGAGTACACTTCAGCCCACCTACAGTCACACCTACAGACGTGTTTGTCTTTGGCGGCTGCAGTAAAATTACGATTTTTGTTGATAAAATTCATCTTGAAACATTGCTATCTACTGTATACATAAGTATCGTACACTGGCAATAAACAGACTGCTGTACATACTAGTACTGTTAATAACCAGTATCCTGCATTCATTTCCATCAGTGTGCATCAACGTGGTTTTACTGCATCCCAAGGAATTAGCGATTATATTATTATACAGATCGGCACATACCTGCTACAAACACGCACAAGGCAGACAGGGATGATATTACAGCACAACTCAACTTTGATCCCCTCATTCCCAACGACCACAAGATACTGATGAGAACAGACGGTTCACCAGGAAAGCTTTTCGTTAGCAAGAATTTGGAAAGGCCACCTGCTGTAATAATTTCTGAATCAGGAGCTTTACCTACTGCATTTGAGCAATACGGCAATCTGCCACCGCACCTTCAATATCACGCCAATGATCTATGGCGTCCACAAAATACTATTATACGAAGTAAAATGTACACACGAAAAATCCTATTATCGGACCGGTTACCCCGACTTGTTTATCCAAGTCATAAATAACAGAAATTCTATTTAACAAGTGATTCATTGTGACGAAGTTGGCTGTTGACAAGTTGATTTTTACGACCGAAATGCCGTCAAGACCATTTTCATGTTATTATGCTAAACCGGCAGTGTAGTTACAACTTGTGACTCGCAAGAGGAAGATATCGTATCGCTGTTTCTAACTGATGCATTTCTAATCTCAGATCTCCGAGAGCCGACAATACGTCCAACGCTGCATTTGTTGACAGCAGTACATCGCCCGTCATATTTCGCGGGGTTTATAATTATTTGATCTGATGACAAAAGGTTCTAAGCACAGCAGTGCTGTTAGTTTGCCGCCATATACCACTCACTGGTTTTATACCGTTATCAGTGACATTGTTGTCGATTTGGACGTTTTGCATTACGAATGCGTAGATCTAGTAGAATGGGTAACGCATTAGACCTGCTATAACTGCACAATTCAACGTATGTCGTCGCACTCTGAATGATGTTCAGCAGTTTTGGACTTTTTAATTTCACAGACATGACCTTTGCGTTCAAGTTTGTTTTTTCTACCTGTGGTTTGATTATTAATCCTGATTTGGCCATTTTCACTTACTTTCTTGTCGCATTGTTTTTTTATTTTGCTTGATTTTTCCTTTTCTGCAGTTCGTCTTTCAGTGGGAAAACTGTTTTGAAGACAGAGCTAGTCAGGATGACAATTCAATTTCATTGTTTGTATATCATTTGCGTACTCAATTTGCAGCATTTATGGGTAGTTTTACTCAACTGCCAGTGGGTGGGTGAGGTCAAGTTAATGTACGGTTCGCAACTGAGATGGCAGGATCATATTTCGAGTCAAACAAAGTTATGAGTTCACGTCAAAATTATTCTTTTATTCCTGTAACACTGCACCAAAGATTGGCATATTGATAGATTTGGAACTTTCTTGTAAGTTCGATATGTCACCATATTTGCGCAGATGCAACACATGCGCGCGTTCAAGCAGAAGTTTTGACCTCCGCACACAATGAAATCCAGAGTTTGAAAGCTGTGACACTTGATACATCGGTAGACGCCTAAACGGATTACCTTCGATAAGCAAAGCCGGCGTTGTAAAGTCATCCTTTAAAGTCGTCGCCAGTTGTCTTTCATTTTATATCCTACAGAGTTATAAAGGTTTTTTTTTTCGAAAATGAGCGCCTTCACCGCATCCAAAAGTCCCAGTTGCTTCGTTTCCTCCGTGTTAATGGGGTTTTACGTTCTGCTATATTCTACCGGGTACTTTCTTTGTCCATTTGAACACATCTTTCGCAAACGCATTCTCAACAGATTTATTACCCTGATTCTCGTTTCTTATCTCACAGTCCAGCTAGCGGCAGATGGAGTGTATATCGATGCTCACAAGGACGGTTCCAGTTTCTCCAGCATTTCCGAACTGCTGTTATCACTCCGATATTACCTATATCATCCTCTAACTATTATTTATGCCACATGTTTCTGGCGTGCCCATGGTTTTCTAACGCAATACCCAACGGAAATATGCAACACCTGGATCACGCTAAAAGACAACATCATCGTAGGCGTTAGCGCTCTCGTGTTATTTATCGGTCACCCGCTGTTTACGACCATTACAGCCCTGCAGTTTGAAGTGAATTTAAAGTATGCACTGGATCAAAATAGTTCGGCTCGATATCTCTGGTCTGTGGGGCAACTTTCTTCAGAAATCAGGGCAGTTTTCATCGTATTCCATATCATCGGGTATTTTGGGCGGAAGGTTGCGCAATGCATACTTATCGTGTTCCCGCTGCACCTGGCGATCATTTGCCAGCGTCATTTGCAGAAGGTTAGAGTTTTTGCTGAGAGCAACCTGTGTCAAAGATGGAGCGAAGATATGGAGAAGACGGTGAACCAGCACAACACACTATGGGACATTATCGGTCAATTTGATTCATTCTTTCGATGGGTGAATCTACTGGCGTATTTAGAAACGCTGTCGGTCATTCTATCCTATATTTACACATTGTGTAAAGGATTCGTTACGCATGCAGAACTGGGCGTGCCGGACATTGTGCGGGTGGCCGTGTCGTTCGGGCTGCTCCTTTCGCACACGTTCATTTTGATCTTTCTCACAGAAAAGGTGCGTGTACTTTTTAGAGCGTTTACTAGATAACGATCTGTAAAAGCACTTCCGAAAAAAGTGTTCAGTGTGACTGGTGCAAAAGTTGTCTATTGTTTAACTGATTACAGAAGCACGAAGCCATCAAGCTGTTTAAACACATTTTGGCTATTGATGTCCTACCGGAGTCTGGCAAGAAGAGAATGACAGCTTACGTAACTACGTTAAAACTGAAGAATCCGAACGTTACGGTTGCCGGAATGGAACTGACACGGGAAATTGCAACAGCGGTAAAGTCACAAGTTCAACCGACGAATGAATCCGATTATCAGAGTAACCTCACTCTCGTCTACCGTAGGTGGCAGTTGGACTATTGGGATACACGGTGATTTTTGCCGAGCTGAGCGAAAGGGACAGCTCTATCTCTAATGGATCTGTGGGTTTGTCCTGTTGCAGAACATTAGGTTCTAACGTCACTGTTTAGCGCGTGGTGTTCAACCCCAGTCCTCTTCTAAAATGCACTTCTGCTGAATGCTACAGCTCGAGACTTGATCGAACTCGATGCAACCTAACACTGCAGAATTTGCACTTGAATACTTTTCTGTTCTTTGCATCCTTAATCATAAAAATTTCTTTATTAATGATGCGTCGATCACAATATCTGTAATTGAGGAGACTGACAGAATAACAAACGAAGAACACACCAGCATTACACGTTAAACATCAAAAACACATCTTCCATCTCTTTAGAAGAATCGACAGTACCCAAAACACATATTCCATTTCCTCGCTGTATTTCTACGCTTATACGCTGGCGAAGAAACTCCATAGACCGAGGGTTTCCGTTGCTTTCACGTATTCGGCGTCCCACATCCTTCAGAAATGCTTTGGCCTGTGTGCCCCAACTTCCCATTGTTTCGAAAGCAACCGGCTGGACGATATAGCGGTCAGATAATGCGCTGTACCGTCGTTCTTTTTCTCGCTCCCGCTGATCCGCGGCGGCACCACACGTCGAAGTGGTCCTGGCAATGTACGAAATCGCAAACGTGTCGGCAACCGTCACATCCCACACCAGTGGCATGCCGGATTTCCAGGGCATCAATGTCATGCCGTCCGGGCGTTTACCATCGCCTCTATCCAATCCTGGTGGTTCTCGCATAGCGGGGACCACCAGATGTAAATTATTATTCCATAAATTCCATTACAAAGAGCACGCAATAAGATGTAATTTCCGCATTCTATATCCAGCAATTACAGCAGAATTAAAAAGCTGGAGTGAAGGGATCTCGAGCGAAAATATCCCAAAAATGGGCCAAAATTAAAATCACAATTACCAACTTCCTCCTCGCTTGCTCACTTGCTGTACCACTCGCCGACATCGCTCATGATGTACAGTTGAATATTTTTATTGTTGTTCTACTGCTTAATGCTACCAAAAACAACAGGATAAGGAATAACGCAGGAGATCCTTTCGCATCGTATAATCGAAAACGGAAAAGAAGCAGATCAAAGAAAACTAAATGCTTGCATCCCTGTTCCGCGCACCCGACAGTAAACTACCTATACGGGGATTTCTTCAGCAAGCGTGAATTTAGTCGAAACATCAATACAACAACGGATTTTCCGACCATCGAGAACCTTCAACAGTACTAGTCCGAGACCTACCTGAGTAAGAGATTCTGCGGAAATATCCGAAATCAGAAATCCAAGGATACAAAGAGAGTCCCAATCGGCCAAATTCACGTACTACAGATGGCAACGCAACTTCGAAATCTAAGTAAACTGTGGAATTCGAAAGTGCCAGACTGCCAGCCAGAAATTTCAGTGATTGTCAGAAGTCTCAGAACCAAACCTTGGCGTGACGTTGCTATCCCTCAGTAATGTGGGGCGTGAAGCCAACCAAGCCAGCAAGAACAGCTGCCGGCTCTGACATCTAGGCGGTTGCACCGATATAACAAATTTTATGCCTGCTTCCGCCCAGCACAGCCGAATAATTTTGAGCCAAAGTGACAAAGTCAAAAGACAAAAATTAGTCCGACTTGTGATTTTTTGGTTTTTCTGATCGTTCGTTCATCTGAAATCATAATCCACGATCGATCTGTTGGGATTTTCAACTAAGGACCGCTGTTGGACATTGTTGGACATGGCTGGTTCGGATGCGAGTATTGTGGATTTTTTGCTGATCGCAGGAAACCTCAAGGTATCCTGGTACACATCTCGGTCTATAGGCAAAATTTTATCGCTATCATGCGCTTGACAGCGGGAGAAGCGAACCGGGTGGAGACTGCGAAACATCCCCGAGCCGGAAAGCATCAGCGACCACATGTACCGCATGGCGCTCTGTTCAATGCTCATACAGGATCCTGCTCTCGACAAAAACAGGTACGGATTCCTCTGCACGCGTTAGAAGTGCGTTTTATTTACTGGAAAATGCACATTCACATTATCGTTTTAATTGCATTTTACTCCCATTATTAGTATCATTTTTTAATTTTTTTTATCATTGATTACAGGTATTATTATTAATTGTTTTATGGTACTTGAATTTACGTGGACCTTGTCCTTGGTTTATATTTTCTGTAGGTGTTCTAATGGTGGTAAATAGTTTATATCTAAGTTATTCTCCCCAAAAATATGCATTTTACTATGATTTTACAGTGTTTGAATTAGTTCTAATATTTTTTCTGGTTTATCCTGGAATATTGTAAAATTCTCTGCTGAAACAACAGGTGCATCAAGATGTCGCTGGTGCACGATATGTGCGAGGCGCTCGTGGGCGATATTACTCCGCACTGCGGGATCTCCTTGGAAGACAAACACCAACGAGAAAAGGTATTTCGACTCGAAACCGTGGTTCTTATCTCATCAGTTCCCTTCCTTGGGCTTCTTTTTGGTATCGCATGATTTTATCATATTTCATACAAATACAACATTTTATTACATATTTAAATTTTAAAATAAATAAATAAAAATAAATAAGTCACTAAAATATTTGCGTGCCAATAAAAGCTACGAAAAAATGTAGCGAAATTTTCTCAAGCAGATGGTTTTCTATTTGAGCATTTCTTTCGCAAGTTTCACCTGGGTTGTAGGAAGCTATGGAGACCATGTGCGCAAAACTGTCGCCCAATATTGCCACGGAAATCATGCAACTCTACGTGGTACGTGCTCTCCAGCGTGCGATCTTCTGACCATTTTTTTACGGTCGGTTTCCATCTTCCCAAGTGGCTGAACGGGAAAAAATTAAATAAATTAAAATAAAACATAAATTTAGACAAAAATCTGGAAAATAACAAGAAACAAAAACAGTGGCTGTGTATAAATTTATAATAATTATTAATCTGGAAAGTAAAATAAAAAAATATCTGGAAAATGAAACTAATATTCTACATAAAATAACTATAGAAAAACGTCAGTAATAAGTAAACAGAAAAATATAAATTAAGTGCTCGTGGAAATATAATGATTTGGAGAGAAAAAATTGGAGAATATTTTAGGAGATTATAAAAATAAATGTAAATTATTTGATGGATGAACAAATGATCAGTTATGGTGTAGCGGACTTCTGATGTAGTGTGTTATGGTGTAGGATTATGAGGAGCAGCGGACTGCCGAAGCGCAGACGGTGAAGGATTTGGATCGGTTCGAGATGGTGCTGCAGGCGTACGAGTACGAAGATCACGAACGTCGTCCGGACGATCCGAAATACTTGCAAGATTTTTTCCAGAGTGTCCAAGGTATTTTCAACCGCTAAAGATTACAGTACCAAGTGCATGGTTATCATTTTTGAAAACATATTCCGTAAAAATATATCGCATGATAATAACTTTTTTGACAATACGGTCAAGATTTTTAAAAAAATAAAATGTTGTAAAAAAACTAAAAGATCGCAAAAATAAACGACGACGGCTGTTTGAGCTGGTAAAATGTGGCGAAGGAAAATTAATGATTACAATTTCCCGATGAATTTCATTTTCCAGCTATTCCGCTTTGTATTTTATTTTCTGTTTCTTATCTCTTGTTTTTATTTTTTACTTTTTTCATTAATTTTAAATTTGTATTTGTTTTAGATTTTATGTCTTCATTTCATACTTATTTTAGATTTTATGTTACATATATTCGGTTATATTATTCAGGTAAAATCCGCAATACAGAGATTCAGAATTGGATGAGTGAGCTGGAACAACGGCGTGCGAAACTACACGATGGCAGTGCGACCAATACGCCGGAAAACCCGAGCTAATCGTGTTTCGATGAGCTGAACCGGTATGGAGCAGCGACCGGAGCGAACCACCAACCTGTGAAATGCGACAGACATATTGACCGGTTTTACTGCCCAGAAAATTGACAGTTGTGATATGTCCCGTGGCTTTCTTCCGCGCCGATGATGTCAAAATGATGTAATTTTACGCCCAGACTTGAAGTCCCTCACGGGTTGTCTGCTCTTGTGTTGTAATAATAATAACAAACGACTGACTGACTAATGGTTAACATCTTCGAATCCCATTTCCAGTCAAAATGCTATGGCTGTTCTGGGGACAGCGCCTCCCGTCCTCCCGCGGCTAATTTAGTAATTCCTGAAAGAGGCAGAATGTCTGCCTAGATGCTTTGTTTTGTTGTTGTACTGTGAGAACTGGTGTTAGAAAGTTCTATGTTGATTTCGGCCCAATAAAAGTTGGGAAATCAAAAAGTTAAAATTCCAGTCCGATACCGCATTCCATTGGAAGTGGTATTCCCATTCTCCACTACCCAACGGCTAGCAAATTCCAATTTAGCAAAAATCGATAACAATCATAACATCGTTTTTAAAATTGGTTTTCCGTTTTTTCTCAACTTTCAAACTTGTCGGTCTGTTTTGTAACTTTTGTTCTTTACATTTCAAAGGAGGATCGTAACGTGATAGGTTAAGGTACAGAAACTCCAGTTTCTGGCGTTTCACTTGACAGTGTCTATTGTAACAACAAAACAGCATTATTCCATCAGCTGACTCCGTTGATCATGCACTTCCTAGTTCTACTTTTGCCTGTGGTTTAATTCCTGTCGACTAGCTGGGTACATTTTCCCACAGATCTCGGAGTATCGTCGTCGTTTAATCATGTCTGGACCGAGTTTCAATCACAACTGCGCAGCGGGATCTTCGCGGAACCCGACAGAGATTGATCATGTGGCTTTTTATCGGAAATTAATTCAGCAGCTGGCCTCG